>VZTB01012118.1:13440-279961 GCA_013397245.1 Thryothorus ludovicianus | reverse complement strand
CACCTGCACAGCCTGACACACACCTGCACAGCCTGACACACACCTGCAGCTGGGCATCACATCTGCACAGCCTGACACACACCTGCACAGCCTGACACACACCTGCACAGCCTGACACACACCTGCACAGCCTGACACACTCCTGCAGCTGGGCACCATATCTGCACAGCCTGAGACTCACCTGCACAGCCTGAGACACACCTGCACAGCCTGACACACACCTGCAGCTGGGCACCATATCTGCACAGCCTGACACACACCTGCACAGCCTGACACATACCTGCAGCCTGACACAGACCTGCAGCTGGGCACCACACCTGCAGCCTGACACACACCTGCACAGCCTGAGACACACCTGCAGCCTGACTCAAGCCATTATCTGCTAAGATCTCAACGTGAAACTCGGGCAAAGGAAAAAATAGGCCAGAGTTTCTGACCTGGCAGCCCTTCCCACTGCCCTACTAGGCCTCTTCTGCATCGCCAGAGAACTCAGCAACTGGCTTTGCACCGGGATTTTCAGACTGCCAAAATACCTACACAGAGCTTGTTCCCAAGATGGAAGTTATCCAAGCACCCTCGTGGAGACACTGGGGAGTTCCCAACAGACTCCATTATTCACCTCTCAGCCATGTGAAGCTATTACTTTTCTTACTGTCCCTTTGACATCCTGCACTTCCCTGAGGAAAGTGCTCCTATGCTCTGCAAGCTGACTCACCCAACAGTAAACACAGCACACCTGCAAAGAACTTTATTGAGACCTTGGAGTCTATGATGAAAAAGCTACAGAAATACGAAGTACTGATACAATACTGAAAAATTAAGCTGTTTGTAAAGAGATCTTTTATGAAAATTGCTCAACAGAAAAAAAATTCTCTAAGAAGTAAGGCAATCCTTCACTTTTCCAATGAGGAAAGACTTATTTAAAGAACCCTCAACTCAACAACAATAGAATCCATTATTTTGTTCTCTCTTCATAAAAAATAAATTGACAACTTTACTGTACTAGTTGTCCAAACCACTCAGCTTCACCATTAGTTGCACTATATGATAACACTTCTGTCATGACTGATCTTTAATTCCAGTTGGATTTGGAGAGCTGAAAGCACAAACCTACTTTTGAAAAAACCCCAAACACTTTTACACAGTTTTAATATTTCTAAAATTACATAATTTACAATAAGAAAAAGTACACTTCAAAACTGCAGAATTGGTAAATAGTTAAATGAGAATTCTATGTATCTGTACCAAAACTATCTGTCTGAAGCCAAATCAGACATCACTGAGAGGCTGTTGCACTTGTCTGTTCTTGCTTTCTCATAGAATGCCTTCTAGCACATATAAATTTCCCCATTCTATTGGTTCATTACAGAAAAAAAAATTATTCTGGTTGCAGTTGTGGATTCCTCCAGCTGCCCAATGCCATATTTGAAAACTTCAAACACATTAGCATATTTTTTAGATGTTTCTGGTCAGAAACTTTTCAATATGTACTTTCAGCAGACAACTCTAATCCAAGAGAGCTGAAACATTTCATAAAAACAGTAAAGACAAAACAGTAAAGACAAAAGTTGGAAAAAACCCACCCAGCAGATTTAAGTCAACAGTGATGTTATTTCTTACCAGACATCCCTGGAGTGCTCTAGAGCCTCCAGATTCATAGACCTGGGTCAGCTTGGTCAGGGTAGGGACCCCAACTCTTCCACGTTCTCTTCAGCAGGGGGTGTGCTTGGTAGTTTGGGGTTCCCAAGTACTGAGGCGTGCTGGGGTTTCAGTGGCCATCACTCCTTGGCAATGCTTCCAGACTAGAAGCTTACTTGGCAGTTCTGGCTAAGAATGGGCCCTCTTATGCCCCGAAAAAAGATTTCAGACCATGAAACCACTGACCTTGCCTAAATTGGAACCCAGCCTCAGTTGAATCTGGCCACACAATATGATGTTCTGGAAGCTGCCAGGGTTCACAATTGTTTTTCATTATGGGAACCACAAGCTGGTAAAATAAAACTGATTTCAAACGTTCAAACTTCCAAAGAATGGGGAAGTCCAAGACCCAACTAGCTGTTCTTAAAGTGTTTCATATATTTCCATTATTTTTTCCTGGATAATTTTCCAGAAAAGGAGTTGCAGAGCTCCCTAAGAAATCTCAACACTTATAATTAACTTCCCAGTATTAGCATGCACCTAGGTTTCAGTTCTTTTGGTCCTTTTATATAGTTTTGGTGTATGCCCAGAGTTAAAAACCTCTGTATTATGGTGAAAGGAGAATTGAGATAAAAACTCAGAACATCTATGAAAGGGGAACCTTCTCAGGTCTGATTACATATATGGCAGATATATGAAGAAAATAACTGGGTTTTTCTTCTTCCATTTATATTCTTTATTCTATGTTTTTTCCTTTCCTTGGGTGAACAACAACACAACCAGTCAATATAAGATGTTTTTTAGGATGAGTCTGTGATGCTTAGTGATGGTGAAATAATCCAGTCCTCCAGTTTCTATGTCCACAGATTTCTTTTTATTTTGGCCAGGGCCAGCTAGCTAGAAGTTGACATGGACAAAATAAGAGAATGAGAAGGTGATGCTCACTATCCTAGAAGGTAGAATTTAGAGGAGGTAAACATCACCCTCCTGAAAGGAAGCATTTTGAGTGAACCATAATCAGGTGTTGTCACCGTACGACTCAATATCACTGTGACATCCAGTTCCCATATCTTTCTCCCAGTTGTGCAGGTGTGCACAGAGACTATGGCAAAAGCACTATTTGATCCTCAAAAGCAGAATTTCTAGGATACCATATTATGGTTACCAATACATTGAGTTGAAGCTCAGACACACCATCATTTCCCTTGCCATGTCACAGAGCATCAAACACATTCTTATCATTATTGTCCCTTATTTTATACATATATGTTTAATGCACACTTGTGTATGAAACCAGTTCCTACAGCGATTCAAATGTTTTACCTCAAGGTATTTCACATGCCTCAGTATGTCCTTTTATATCCCTGACTACATATTAACTTAATTCATACCATATCCTAAAGCTCCCATGGGGAAAACAAAGAATACCTAGTTCACTTTTTACTGAATGTAAAACAGATTCATAAAATTCTAAGCTAACCACAAAACAAATGTAATGGTAATATCAAAAATAATGTTTGCTTCACCTTGCCTGTAAGTCAAAGTGCATGCTGAAGATGGATCATGCAAACAAGCAGAGAGGAGAGTTTGCAGACCAAATCCTATACAGTCTGCTCTTTAGGGCATAATTTTCTCAGCTATCTGGACGCTATCCTGAGTATTTGTTTCCACAATTTAAAACCCTAGCACTCCTACTATGCTCTTAGACAACATTGCTGCCTACGGACCAGTAAAACAATCTTTGATAAGATCTTTGCTTTGAAATAATTAAAGTCACTTACTGTTTCTTAAGGAAATCACTTAAATGGCTACAGCAGTGAGATGAGCATTAGGTTCCAGTTCTTCTAATAAAGCACTTTCTGTTTTCAGCCTTGAATCTCAATCTTGGTCTGTGGCATAATATTTTGTATATCCATGTCTTCTGGAAAAAGGTTTTGAAAAGGGAAAAATGTTCCTTGTTCCCTCTGCTCACAACAGGCCATCTTGCTTTATCCGGTCATCTAAGTAATGCTGTTTCAATAGACTGAAGTACTTTTCCACGTGACAAGCCTGCAATTTCTCCTCCCCTTCGAAATTAGTCACTAAATAACCTCCTTGGCATGTCACCCAGTCACAAACTGTGCAACACTATGTGATTCAATCGCTCAATCATCTTTTAATGTGTGCCTATAAGATGCATAGAAAGAGGCTAACATTATGGAGTGAACCACAAAAGAGACTCACAGAGGGGAAAGCCATAAATAAAATAGTGAGTAACCTCTGTTTCAGTAACACAGTGCATTTCAAAGGCAAGACTATGAGACCTATACATATTCATTCCCCAACAGGTGAAGACTTCCAACTATTTAGCAAATCAAGTAGACAGAACTCTAATAGAAAAAAAAAAATAATCAGCAGTTATAAACCTTAGAAGCTTTTCACCTCCTCAGATTGGTAGCTGTAGAAGGAAGCACAAGCTCCTCCCGTGGAGGAGCTGTCTACTCATTAACCAGGCACCCAAGTCATGTGGATAACCTGAACTTTGGGGTCCCCATAAATCAATCCCATAGAGTTATCTCTGCAGCACACCACATAAGCCATTATGATTCGTTGTTGGGGTTTTTTGAGAGGAACAATAGAGAAGGTAAACATATTTTCAAAAATTAGAATGGAAAGGATGCTTCACTCCCTTCTATTCCCTCACATGGAAAGACCATAGAATATGGAAGTTGTCTCCTTAAAAGGACAGCATTTACAGCTTAAAAGAGATGACACTTAAATATCATAAGGGGAAATCTCATTATACTAACCCTTCCCAGTCCTGCAGCTATTTTCTGCTTTAGGGGGATTGGTTTTATCGCTCTTGGTTTGGATTTCTGTCTGACTTTGCTTTTGTGCAAGTAAAGAATTGCCTATATCATCATAAATAGCATTCAAAGGAATAAAAATACAATTTAAGCATATGAACGTGAGCTAATATTGCTGTACAGAATCAATCCTAATGGGACATTACAGGAGTAGCATTTCTGTTTCACAGTACTGCTCTCAGTCTCAGTCACTAGTGAAGGAGGCATCATTCGTTTCTGCTATGAAACAGCAATTTGACACTAAGCATTTAAGTAACAGGGGAAAGATCAGAGCAGATCTGGTAGCCAAAACTAAAAATCCAGGTGTTCCACCCCTTACTACCTCCAGCCCAGCATCAGAGAAGTCTTCCAGCTTTCTAGACAGCTGCTGTGAATTCTGATTTGTAATGTATGCCATAAATTTGTATGCCATTATTGATCTTGACTAGAACTTTACGAAATTTATATGTAGTGTAATAGAAACAGTTTTTTCAGAAATGTAAAAAAAAAATCATTTTGTCTCAAATGTTTACTTTTCAGTTTCCGAGTAAAATATTTTAAAACATTATTTTTATTAAATATTTGTGCTAGCACTACAATAAAATATTATTGTGGCACAGAAACAATGTTAAACCTATTTATTTTTATTTCAAATCTAATCAGTCAAGGCTTGTTTCTTGCAGTGTAGGGGTAAAGCAGTATTTACCGTTCAAGCATCTGGTTTATATTTGGCAGGTTTAACTAACCAGTCAAGCATCCCCTTTTAATGAATGGATGTATATACTTGACCTAGTTTAAAAGCTGCTTAGGTTGGTGGACCAACCAGACTTAGAAACATCAAGAGTAAAAAAACCAAGCAAATTATCCTAGAACACTTTACTGCCACATGTGCTTTTCAGCAGTTGCAGAGAATATTCTTCTACCCATGTTCTTCCTTATAGGCTAACAAACCTGAAGTGAGAAATTTTTATGCTAACATGCAAGATAAAAAAGATGACTGTATTTTACTAAGTTTCTGTGCAATGAATTGCAAGCTGGTTGGCTGCACATTTTCAATAATTGGACTCTAGCATGACAAAGTATATCCCAGAACATCAGACAGGGATATAACTAGTTCTCCACTCATATGACATGATATTCATGTATGTCTGATGCATACAAAAAGTCTTCCATTAGATAAACAAAACTGCATTTAATTTTAGAATATATCAGGCACAACGTCATAAATATTGCACAGTTATATCATTACCAAGACTGTAATTTAATTTGTAGGTTCTAACAATGCATACCAACAATTCAAGCATCACTTTCCATTTCAATTACTTTATCAGAGCCCTCAAGCATTATATAGCTTGCCATGTATTATCTCATGTACAATTACTTTCCATTTATTTGTTTATAAAGTACAAGAACAAGAACTCCTTTTCAGTTCAAGCTCCTGTGTAAACCAAGGGCATGCCCCTAAGAGGCACAGCACCCTATGTTTCACTGAGACCAAGCCTGGAATTTTAGGTTAATTTAGGACTTTAAAACTAATGTTAATGTCACTATTAATGACAGGCTCAAGTCACCGCAGACCTGTAATGCCAGTCACCCTCCTTTCTTCTACATCATTAACAGTGTTGGTCTGTTGGATCTTTCCAGCAATTTGCTCATCACATCAATTTATTTTCTGCTTGTTTCCCTCATTTTGAAGCAGAAAAAATGTTAGAGACTAAACATCAGTAGAACACACAATTATAAAGCCAGAGAGTATTTTGAAGTCTCCTGTGGGGTATACACGTGGCATAAACATAACTTACTGCTTGACTGTTGATCAAAGTTCTTTCTGCTCCTGATAACAGCTCTTTTGGTTGATATTCCTTTAATACTACTTTCATGGATGGAAACAATTAAGTAGTTAATGCCTCTGAGTGCTGTAAACAACTATTTCCTTGACAGGAAACAGGGAAGCACTGACAGTGATTGCTGGTCAATAACTCAAGACTTGGTTTTGTTCTCCAGAACAGTTTGTGATGGATTCGATGGAATTTTGCTTAAATTCAACAAGTTAGTTCAGTCCAGCAGAATCCAAATGGAAAATTTGCAGATGACAGCTTTTAGAGCTGAATTACGAAGAAAGCGTATTTTCTCCTGTGTTTGGGGGTTTGGGCTTAGGATTTTGGGTGTGGATTTGAGTTTTAAGATTTGGGTTTTTTTTCTGCCAAGGAAGGTCTTACACCACCTCACCAGTCCTACCACCCACCCAGCTTCTGATTTTGATCCAAGAAGCCAACAGTTTGAGATGGCAAAGACCAATCTGTGGAGCTGTCTGCAGGATCTCTTAACTCTGCTGGCTCTGATACACAAGACTCATGAAGGCAGCCAGGGAACTGCCATCAGCATCTTCCTTCTCTCTGCTTAGGGTGGCACCATGACAAGGTCAATTTCTTCTATGAAAGGAGAGTCATGCTTGGCTTTGCCTCCAAACACTCAGCAGAGAAGAAAAAAAAATGTTCTTATCTCATCCTGATCCTAGTCTCAGTTGCTTTGTCATGGCAAAAATGAGGGAGCAGAACACAGCCCCCAAGTTGTTGTCCTTCACAAAGTCACCCAGGTGACACACACCCATCCAGCCAGGCTGTGCTGCTGCCACTGCACTCCACTCTGCTCTCCATGACCCTGAAAAACTCTTTCAAATTGGCCTTGACTTTTTCACATCAGCTCTCTAGCCCACTGTTCATGTTTATACCTACAAGGATGTGTGTGATGTTTCCTTGAAGACTGAAAATCCTACAGAAGCTCTTTGAATTTGAGAGGCCAAGCTAAACAAACAGGGAGGGAACAGAACAGTTCTGGCTGCCTAACACATACTGGATTTGAGATTATGTGCAGACCACACTATCTTCTCCTAAACATGCATGTTGTTTGTACTACCTCTGTTTACTGATTCCAAAGGCATGCAGTGAAACAGATATGCCTTGGAGTAAACACAAGTACCATAAAATTTTCTTATAATTATTCCAAACTCCCTAGTTCTTACAATATCAATGCAAACAAACAAACAAACAAAAAGCCCTCTCACACCACAGAGCACATTACTGCTGGCTAGAATGCACCACTATAAAGGGGACAGGCAGCTCTACAGCTTCACTGCTGGCAAAGCAGCACTCTCACTAGAACAGCAGGAGCTTGCAGTGTGGACCAGCCTGTGCACAAAGCCTTTGAACAGATGAGCATGTGAGCTCTCAAAAGAGTAGTGTTGTCCTGTAACCTGTGTATGAACATTATGTATACACACATACACACATTTTGCATACAAGCAGTAAATTTTTGGTCTATTCTTTGGTGATGGCAGATCAGTATAATCTGAACTTTTTGATTTTTAGGGACTAAAAACCTTAAAGGCAAACAAATAAAAGTGGGAAGTCCTCTGCTGGAAACTCTGTAAGCCTCTCAAAAAAAATTCTTAAGTTTACTAGAGTAAATATAGCCAACTCTCACTGGAGTTGCATGAAGAAGGTTCTGCAAAACTGAACTATTACGTCAGGTCTGCAGTCTGTCTCTCTACCCTGTAATTCAAACCTCATGCTTCCTCCTTGTTTCTGTCCTGAGTCAAGCATGGACATTTTCCTAGCTATAAGAAAGTATCATAGCACATATCACAGACATATATGCATTAAGCACCCCTGAAAAAGTCAAGAAGCAATATTAATTGCTCTGGATTGAGGATTTATCTCACCTAATGTTTCATTAAAAGAAACAGACAGACATCCTCCAGAGCCAGCTCATTCCCCTAGAGCTGGGTGGGACAAGCTGCCTTTTTGCATTCCCAACCTCTCACCACTGACTGCAGTGGGTGGCAATTTCTACACTGATCTTATAAGGCTTAGATTTTTATTTTTTTTTAATTCTTTATAGCACACCTGCCCATATGTCTTTTCATTTAGCTCACTTTCTGTTCTGTTTCTCAACCCGCTTTTTTCTCTGTTTTTCTTTCTTTATTAGAAAGCTGAGATCCTGTAACTACAAAGGACAATGACTGCTTCATTCCATCAGCTGCTTGCTGGTCCATGCAATGGACATTGCTGTGGTCTACCTTGGAGAATCCAACTTGACCTGTGGTTCCTGTTTCATTGAACTAAACATTAAGATCTCTCCCCTGAAGCTGGCAATAAACATTATTTATTTCTCAGCAGAGCAATATGGAAGCACATTCATTTTCCTCTTCCTCTGTCCTACCATTAGCACCCTTATTTATGCCTAAACTTTCAAACTTTTTAAATTCAGAGAACTGAGTTTGGGGCATGAAATGTTCCCTTCTTAGTTCATAGGTAATGTAGAAATATTAATAAAAAGAAGTATGATATTTTACTAAGATTTAATTCATGACTTGGACTGATGACCTTAAAGATCTTTTCCAACCTAAATGACTCTGTGATTCCCTGAAACAGGGAAGAGAGACAGGAGATAAAGAAGCATTATGTGGAAAGGTAATAGGGAATTCTTAGTGTAGAACTGCAGAAAAAAGGAAAACAAAAAGGGAATAAGACAGTGTGAAGGATAGTAAATAGGAACTTGTGAAAGACAAAAGAGTTGAAAAATTAATAGGGAAACAAGAAAGAGATAATAAAAAAGGAAACAAAAATAAGAAACAAGCTGGGAAGAGAGGAATTGATGAGAAAAAGAGGAGTTAAAGAGACTGTAGCATATGAAGGAAAAGTAAGCAAAAAATACAATGACAGAAAGAAAAAAACAGAATAAGTGGCAAGACATGAACTAATACAAATTTTTTTCAATGCTAGAAGATTTTGCATTAGTTCTTGTTATTACAGTGCTGCAGCCTAGCATAGTAGGCATAGTAGGGAGAGGGAGAGAGCAAGGAAGGAAGGAGAAGAGGGACGAGAAAGAAGAACATCCAACATAAACTTATTTAATTTTGTTTAATATTCTGAGGCTCTGGGTTTTTTTGGCAATTGTGGTCAGAACATGAGGGTGGTTTTTAGGAAAGAAGTGAGCAGAGCACTTTGGGTAAGTGCTAGCTGCAGTGACCCACAAATGCTAGAGGACAAGGGCAAAGAAGGCTTTGCAATCCACTCTCATATTCAAAACAAAGATATTTGAGATGCAGTTTAAAGCTATAAACGGCTTTTGAAACCCGGTACTTAGTTCAGCCATTGGTACTGAAGATGTAGTTGAGGCTCCAAACAGCTTCATCTCCTTCAGACAGTGCAAGAAATAACAGCTCTCTATAAGTGAGGCCTCAATGCAGCAGCTCTGCCACGCCCCAGGCAGTGGGACTGTGGCTGAGAGGTAACACAGAGGTGGCTGCTGCCCCCTGTACCTGTCAGGCTGTTAGTGGGGACAACAGAAGCTCTGCTTTGATGACACCATCACCAGGCTCTGACAAGTGATGAGACATGGCATGAGTGTGTATATGCACACGTGCATGCAGCCCTTACTTCTCAGAATACTTTTTCCCTTATCAATTTCATTGTGTTATCAATCCCCTGACCACACAGACTTATGACCCCAAGAACACCTGCACATCAAGAGTTCTTTGGCCATCATAACATTCAATGTGTCCCATTCCTAAACAGAGAGCACCTTTTTTTTAGGTGTAGAACAAGAAACAAACAAACAAAAAATAATAAGAGGAAAGCAGTATCACTCTTCTTCCCATAAAATGGTGAGCTTACAACATGCCTTGTCTTAAACAGCTCAAGCAATGGGCTCTGTATTTGGACTAGTCTGTTGCACCTGTACTGGACCTGCTGTCACAGATGAACTGTCAATGAGAAAACCTTGACAACACACTGGCTGAGCTCTGCTTGGGAGGGAATGGAGCATAAGGCCACTTGGAGCCTGACCCAGAGCCATCCCGTGAGAGCTTCCAGTCTAGCCACACTTTAGGCAAATAGAGCAAAAAGATGAGATGCAGCACATTTTGCATTGGCCTGTCTAAAATCGCAGTGCCTCTGTGTGGAAGTTTATTTCCCCAGCAGCATTTCATCATTAGAGCTCTCCCTGCTACCAGTCTGCATTGCTTTAATCCTGATTGGCAAGACAAACACCCAGATCAGCTAACAGGCACTCATTTCTGCCTATTTATGTATTTAATTTCCTATGAACAAATGAAATGTGAGAGTTAAAAAAAAAAAAGTTTAGATTATCCAATTAAGCAGAGAGAAGTTAATAATTTTCTCATGCTTTATTTGCCTATGCTTCCTTCATGTACTATGCAGACAGAATGGTGAGTGCACTAAAAAACCTCTTGGCATTTCAGCCAAGATTTTTCAGGGTGTTATCACAAATGACAAAAATATAAACACACTAAAACATAACACATTTCAGTCCTAAAAAGGTCAGATTAACATAATTGCATCATTGGTTTGCCAATATCCACATTTATCTCATCAGTATAGCATGGCCCACCCATCCCATAAGCTATTCAGATTGTTTGGATTGAATGTATAAAAGCTGTTACTGATCTATTTTTCCAAAGTTAACATTATGACAACTCTCATAACTAGTGCTGCATTCAAACCAATTGTTGCCTTTACTTTCAAACCAACTGCTTCTTTCTTCTGATTTTCCACTGATGCTTTTTATGGAATTTTTAGAGAACAGTCATGCAATTCATGAAAATGCAGAAAGCATTTCCTCCTCCCTCCCCATTCTCTTTGAAGAGATGAAGGACACCATGTACATAACATAGCCAACCACCACCAATGCAGGGAGCCAAACCCTTCAGACCAGTCTCAATTTCAGCATTTCCTTAGGGCACCACAGAACTGATGGGGTCATCTCTTTTTTTTCCAAAAAAGGAATAGTTTCAAAGATGCACAGTTCTGGTACAGATCAGCATTTTTATTTGGTTTAAATATGCTGTATATCAGATTTCTGCTATTTAAAAGACAAATACTTTTAGTAACTGAACTCATAAATCAAAATAAATGCATGGCTTTCTTACTCCCTGTACTAACTCAGCTCTTATTTTTGTTCCATATTTGTATCTCTTCTCATTGCACTGAAGACAACTCAAACTGAATAAGTTGATATAGTTAAATGAACATAAAGAAAGTGGAATCCTTGGTCTCACATTACCAATTAACTGAGTCAAAATACAATTCCAGATTACAGATATACAAATTAGAATGTAAATAATATAAAATATTATAAAACAGAGCTGATAGTCAAGTCATAAGCAACATGTTTACACCTGTTTCTTCCAATACAAGGACATAGAAAATCAGAAAAAATAAGTTGCTGTGCTGAGTTTTGGAGTCGGCACTACTAGCAGGAGAAATGGTCATGAAAAATCTTACATTCAACTGGATTTTTCAATGCAAGTGTCCAAGTCACACCACATCTCATAGCCATAAGGTTGAATAGCATTTGCAGTTGTGTGTCTTTTGAAATGACAGAAGTGCTATCACTACATGAACTAAGAGTCTTAGATAACAAAATTCTTCTTACACTGTTTGAATCCTACATTTTCTTTTCCTCTTCCTTCTATCCCAAAAATATCCAATTTGGTCAGCACGGCTGAAGTAAACAATCTAGTTTACCCAAAGGTCAAGCTATCTATAGTAAATATTAAGTGATATAGAGACTAGCCCATTACCCAACACACCCCTTCAGTCTTTTCACTTAAGTTACAGGGAGTTCAAATTTGCAGTGATGTAAGAAAGACATATATTCAGACAAAAAATAATTTCAGCATCACATTATTTCTCATGGAGTCCTAGTGCGTGCTGATATTTGCAACTGTCTTACTTTTGCCAGCTGAGGCTTTTTTTAGCTCCAGATCTTAACCTGCATCCAAGGAAAGATATTTTTACTGCTCGTATTTTCAGAAGACTGATTAGTTCTCCAGAGCTCTTATTAGTAAAAGTACAATCCAACATGGAGAAGAATCAAGATCCTTGGATGTGTAACTGTGCTCTCTTAAACACCAGGTAATGGTTTACTCCTCTTTGTTAAAAGCAAGCTAGGGACAGAATTAATTTACTTTAGCATTCATATGGCTAATGACTAATAATATACTGAAGTGATGACTCAGTGGAAAGCAGAGAATCTGGGACACAATCATGAACTAACAAATTTTGGATTTGTGAAAAACTTACTGGAAAAGCTAAGGTCCTGCATGACAAGAAGAATTGCTTTTTTGAAGAAGAAATTTTTTTGCCTACTTCACTTGATTCTGGGAACCATGGTAGCAAAATGCCCACCTTCAAAAAGTGATTTTTAACCCCTGGTTGAGTAACAGCTCATTTGGAAAGCTACCTGGAATTCATAAAACTTGACTGGACTTTGACTTGTGTGACTCCTGAAATTCAGATAGGCTACCTGGTTTACAAAAAACGTAAAGAAAGACCTCCCCTCCTCATAAAGGAGGTCACAGCCATGAGTATTTTATCATCTATCAATGTGTTCAGGGAGCTCCAGCAACATCTGACTCTGTCAACTATTTAGGAATTTCAAGTAAGCAGTCAAATTAGTACAAACTGTTCTACTAAAAGCAAGGAAAGTGGGGGGGAAAAAAAGAGCAAAACTTCTAAAGAATTGGCACAAGGAAACATTATGTAAAAAGAGGTGGAGTAAGAATAAAACCAGAAACTAGTAGACAATAAAAAATGGACTTAAATCCAATCCTTATGTTTTTATTCAGGGCAAGTTCTCATTGAAGGCAGCAAAATCTCTGCCTGAGAACCTCAGATGTATGAGATAAAATTTCTAGTTTTAATGAAAGACCTTCACCCAAAAAAGATAATATGTTGTTTGTGGGTAACTTCAGCTGCAGGGTAAGCTCTCAGCAAACCTCAACATTAAAGGCAGACCAGCTTACAGGCCAGTTAGTGGGAAATAAAGAACCCTCCCCCAAAAACTTCCACTCTCTGGAAGTTTCCAGGTAACTGGTTTGTGATATCTACCATATGACACTCCCCTCAGGCTAACTGGGAGATTATTGCATGGGTGTGGCAAGCTCATGTTCCTTGAGCAGTTTTATATCAAGAACATAACTCTTTCAATGGCAGTTTCACATAAGCTTAAAATCCATCCTCATTATTTGAAAATTAAAGAAACCCTAAAATGTATCTTTTAAAATGTTGGTATAGTAATAGTATCTACAAGGTTATATTTCTTATGCATACATATATTCCCTATATGTACATAGAGTACTATTCCTAATGTTTGTGAAATAAATAAAGTATACCAGAGCACAAAGCCATCATATTAAAAAAGACACAGTGCATCCAATTATTACACAGGATCTGTCTTGAAACAAAACAGCTTTTTGCTAGAAAACATTTGAGATTAATATACTGTTTTATGTATAGCTAAAATATAAATTATTATTTTCCTTATAATTCTATCCTTTTTCTCACTAATTTGGGCTTTGCACAGCAGTAGGTATTGTAAATCAAAGGACACATGAATGAAAGAGAACAGGTACATTTACAGTCTTTCATCACAGACTGGTTTGATGCAGGTACTCCTCAGTATCTGCAGGTCTGTAGTTGCATAAATAATTGATAACTACTGAAAACCCACTCAAAGCAAAAGTAGTAAAATCTATATCAGTAAAAAAAGAATCCAGAACATCAGAGACTTCTTTTGTTCAGATCTCAGCAAGATTTGTAAGAGCAAGTTGGAAAATAACTGCTCATGTTCAATATGTAAGTTTGAAAACAGACATAAAATCCAAGAGTAGAGGTTGGTGGCAGAAAGAGCAATAAAATATTTATTTTCTCACACAACTGAAGGAAAAAGAAAAAGTTTTCATTGTTCTGATTGAAATTCCCAGTTAATCTGAATATATATTTTAGTTTGGAAAATAAAAAAAAAAGTAATTAAACATCCTTCATTATTTGTAAGCATCATCTTACCTTACATCTCTTGGTGACTTCTGTTTCTAGATGACTTTGGCAGGTATTTTAATTCAGAATTAGTTTCAGCAATACACGCCATTACATCTGCTCTTTAAAATAAACTGCTTTTTCTCTTTTCATCAGACAAAGTATGTGGCCTAAAAGAGCCTCAGCGTCTCTGCCTGAGAGATTTCATGGACACTCAGGGGCTTTCTTTCCACTGTATGAAAGTTAAATCTGAGTAAGGAAGGCATTTTTCCTGTCCCGGAAATCAGCATAACCAAAACCAATGCTGAGCTAATGAGAAATGTTTCTTCCATGTGTTCTGTTTGGCAGACACCACAAGTCATATCAAGGAAACACGTGATGTTTATAAATACAATATGGCTTATGTTGTTATAACCTCGCAATGACAAAAAGAGCACCAGAAAAAGCAGACAGCAAACCAGCAGGAGAGATGAGATTTGTATCGTTTGGAAGGTCTCTATCAGATAATAGAGGTATTAGTAATTGCTTCTCATTTTGTTTTGGTTTTTTTCCTTCTTCCCAAAATGAAACAAAGTTTTACAGTAATAGGATCAGTAAGGTAAGCACATGACAACTTATATAAATGCTGTCCTATAGGCATCCCAGCACAAAAATGCATTCACCCAATTTATTGCTTGAACTATTTTCCAGTAAATACTTCTGTTCTAAATACCTCTATGTAATGTAGAGAGCTTTTTTTTTTTTTTTTTAGCTGTCGTCTGCAATGTAAAGACATAACTGTGGCAGCATTTGTAACTTTTATGTTAATTGATTCTAAGATGAAAAGTTATCCAATGAAAAGAAGTTGAAGATGTTGAATGTATGTTTACAGGTACCTTAAAAACACAGAAAAATTATTCTGTTTTTATTATTTCTCTATCTTTTCTGCAAAGCAGCACTGAATTTCAGCCTTCTTGGAAGCCTTAAATTCTTGGGGCAGTTGTTTGAGGATTTCTAGTACTTTTTAAGTTCACACATTGCATCTAGCTCCAGAGAGTTAAAATATTAGCAGCCTGCTAACCAGTCATTTTTTGAGAAACATGGAAAGTTGGTAGTGTGTAATTTAAATAATAAAAGCTATTCAGCAAAAATTTACCAAATGTCTGTCTCATTTTCCTATACAACTCATTTTAACTCCTGTCCTCTCACCCTAGCAGCCAAAATCCTCACTGCTGTCAGAAACATTATCATCTTTTTGCCACTCTAGCTCGCATAAAATGTGGAGTTTTCAGGTACCCTGAACTGCCCCAACTCAGCTCTGACTCAACTTGCCCTAATTGTTCTTTCTTGGAGAAACAGTTTCAAAAAAAAAATCCAAAACACCTCAAAGCATACCTCAATACAACAACAGCCACAACAAGCATTCTTTGGATATTCTGACCTCACCCAAGAGAGATCTTATGCAAGTCTGAGAATTAAGTAAAACCATGGTGGGTCTAGGACGCTTCAAAAATAAAGTGTACCCCACAGACTTTAGGGCAGGTGGATGGGAAGAAAGAAACTGCCAAGTAAAATAGCCACTAGTTTCTTATGTAGCAAAAACTCCCTCTCAGTTCTCCAAATTGGCTGGTAGGCAAAGCCCAAAACAAGCCACTGCATAAGCCAACACTACTGGTATCCAGATGTGCCACCAGAAACATTGACTAGTTTCTATAACAGAAGGGGGAGATTGAAATTTAAGTTTCTTTAGCCTTTAGCCACTCCAGAAAAGGAGGGTGTAGAGAATGAGGACAGAAAATATGCTGTGCACATCCAGTGGGGGGAATCACTTCAGCTCAACAGGAAAGGAGCTGTGTCAATTCACTCAGCAATGCAGAAAATCCCACTCTGTCAGTTCCTTGCAGCCATGTCCTGGCATTCAGGCTATGCACCATGGCTGACTGAGTGCCAACCTGGGCCCTTCCCCTTCCAACCTATGAAATTGTAATTATTATTATAATATATGGCAATTCTAAGGGCACAGAGCAGCATGGCTGTGTACATGCATTTACACTGGAATTCAGAACAATATCGGGGGATAAAATAGATTGTCTAAGCATTTGTTCAGTATTTTGTCAAAAGAAAGTATTGTTGCATAGAGACCTAGAAAGTGCTGATAAATGATATAAGCTCAGGTGAAGGAATAAATGAATGAAAGGCAGCAATGGGAAGATATATTTTTCAAAAAATCCCCAGCTGTTTCATATTTACAGAGTACATTTTGGAAAGGAAAAATACAAAAGGAAGAGCACAAGCACAAATATTCAGTATGACAGCACTATGTGACTACTTCTTGCTTAGCAGTATTCAGCATGGTAGACTTGTCAAACAGACCACGCTCTGTGAGATGGAAAGGACCAAGGCACTCAGAAGGATTTCAAGAAAAACTTTCCTTTAGAGCTTGCTTGGACCCTCAGCCAATTCCCTTTTCCCAAACACAATTCATTCAGAAAAAAAAGCATGAAACAAAGAAGAGCAGGAAAATTTGAATTAATGGATTTGAAAGTGGAGTGGTTCAATAGAAGACCTAAAAGTTACAGATCCCACATTCTTCATGGACCTTTTTGAGTCTTCTTGTCCATATGGGTAATACTTAATACTTCAAGTGTTACTGCCAATTCTTATACAGGCCTCACATCTGTTTGGTAGTTAAAACAGGTGTTCAAGCTGGCAGCTAGCATTATTTTCTTAGATTACTTTGGGCCAGTTACATGGAAATTATTATAAAGCACATGAATGGAAGCCTGAACATCATCAAACCCAGGGATAAACATTCCAAAAGGACAAGAAGACAAACAGTAGAAAAATCTGTAAAGGCAAAACTTTCATAAAGAAAATAAAGCTTTAACTCACAGATGACAGGAGATACAACCATACTCAGAGTATCACCATGGAAAAATATACTTACAATGACTAATTCATGATATTCTAAATACTGTTTTTCAATGGTCTGAAAATCAGCTTTTCTGTAGTTATTTTGAAACAGTTAAACATGATGCCAAACACACTCCCCCCTTCCCACTGCAGTGCATTTAGCACTCATATATCATATGAAATTGATGAACAACAATTTGCCTAATGCAAAGATATGCAAACATAAAAGGAGAGATAAGAAGCAAAGGTTTTTCTACAATCTTATGGGTAGTCTGCAAGAGTAGTACATAAAATTTACATGTTTTTCACTTAGAATCCTCACATGTCCCCCTCCTTTACTCTGGTTTGCTAAGGAAAGAGGGATAAATAATCCATTTGGTTATTGGTGTTTTTTCCTGCTGAACTAATAACCTGTGAATCCCCAAGCAAATTTCAAGCAGATTTAACCAATGAGTTGAATCCATAAGACTACTATATCCTTATAAATTTTGTCAAATCAGTGATTTGATGGAAGATCCAACTGTACTTCTGCCAAAGAGAGGAAGAGTTGCAGTGTGGGCTCCAGCTTTTTAGACTCCAGAGAATGAGCACTGGAGAGTGTTGTTAGTTTGGGAAAAGCCCCAGTTAGGTCCTGAGTGTTGTTGCATAAGGAAGAACTCAACCAAAAGACACACATCCTTCAAAAAACAGGTTTCAGTATTTTTGAGCTCAAGAAATCACTTGTTTCCATGCGCATAACTTTGAAGTGCAGAAATTCACATAGATCAAAGGGAAGACTTTTTGCATGTTTCTCCACAAAGCCCCTATGAACATCCTGGCTCTGACTTCACCCCTCAGACCAGAAAGACAAGAAATCTGCCAATGCAAAGCAAATGAGAAAACAGCCCTTTGCTGGATGCACAGAATTTCAAAATGGCATCTTTGCATTTCTGTGAAGTAAAACACAATATTCTGCCATGAAAACACCACCTCTGCAAAGATCATCACTGGGTCATCATTATTTTTTAGTTATGGCCAAAAGGTGCTAACTCAGCTATAAGCAGGAGATGTTCAGTGTGCATATCTGTTGTACAACACAGGATTTTAAAATAAGCAATTCAAATAATTGCAGTTTTTGCACAGAGGCAGCACCTGTATTCAAAAACAATTCTGCTGGGCAGCAAATGCCTGCAAGAGGGCCAAAGAAGTATTTTTTCTTTCAAACATATATAGTTAAATACAACAGTACCTTTAAACAGGCCCAGAACACACAAACAAAACCACAGTATATACCTGCAGCATCCACTGTCCATGGAACAACAGCATAACTTCATAAAGCCACAGTGACAAACAGTAATGTCAAAATGCACAGTGGCAGTATGTCATGCCTTTGAACATAAATGAGATGTGTCAGATACATCCAGTTACTGCCACAGGAATAGAACTAGAACTGAAGAATTTCAGGATGTTACAGAATACGCAAGAAGTTATCACATCTTCCCTTTGAAGCGCATCCATTTCCTTTCTCATGTTGTGTGTGCAGCAGCGTAAAAAATCAAGTAATTAGATTTCTGACCTATCCAAAGGACCATTTTATAACTGAAGTGCATAAATGAGAGGTGGTTGTCGTGCCTGTAAATAAACTATTTCAATCTTTCTAAAATATCGTGGCCTTAAACTGTTGAAACACAAGAAGTACTTACACAAAATATTGGTAATAAAGCAGCGAGACATGCTCAGAATTGATAATGAAACCAAGTAGCAAACGCACAGTGAAGGAAACCACAGGAAATTTTCTGCACAGTTGAATGAGCTTTGGAAGGCACATAAAAGCCACAAAGCAGGTAGGACAGTAGTGGCCTTCCCTTCTGGCCCCATAGAGTTGAACTGATTGTACCATTTCCTGTGGACAGATCTAGGACAGGTGGGTGGGGAGGAGAGGAGGTTGTGTAACCTCAGCACCATCACCTCCCTCTCCTGCAACACCAGCTGCAGGCAGCTTGGTGGATGAGGTGCCCCACAGCTGCAATTTCTGCCCTCTTGGCACCAAGGTGGCAGCTAACAGACACAGTGAGAGACAGAAATCAAATGCTCCAAATGCATTCTCGGTAACTTCCTAATACAAAATGTTCACCTGAAAATACAAATATACTCAACCTTTTTCAGTGCAGGTAGAAAATTTAAAAAAAAGACAAAACTTTTTACACCACAATGGGTATTTATCAGAATTTCCTATCCAAACCCATAATTTACAGAGTTTCAGTGGACTGGAAGGCAGGCACAGCTGCTCAGCCACTGCAAACCAATCCCTGCTGGAACTTTGCTGGAGTGTACTAACACTATGCCATACTTCACTGTAAAGGGTTTGGAAACACAGAATAGGAAGCTGTAAAAACTCTAAGTACTGTCTGTGTCACAAAATACATAATTAGAGACTATGTTTTGCTTCACATGCTTTACTGTATTTAAACAAGATCAAAAAACAGTTAATGCCCAGAGCAAGTAATTGGAAAAAGAACAGCAATTAAAACACATTGCAACAAGCATTAATTTATTCCTTTTTTCTGTGTATGTGTCATATGTATACCTCTGATTTTCTGAATTGCTATGCACATATTACATTTCAGAGTTTAAACATTTAGCAGAAAAGTTGGAGGAAAAAGGAGTATAAATGCAGCATTAGTACTTACCCTTATATCTCCATTTACAGCTCTGGAAGTGTGATTAAATGCATGTGCAGGGTCTTTGTTGTAAACTTTAAGGAAAGATCGGTCTTGAATATTCCTGGAATTAAAAAATCAGCAATGACAACAGATGAAAGCAGTTTTATTTACTTTGTTATCTGAAAATTTCAGGTAACAGACAAACATAGCAGGTCTGCAGTCGATCTATAAGAAAAACGTAAATGCCATAACTAAGACACACACAAACAAACAAAAGCCTACTTTGATTCTCTTTCCCATGGGAAGTATCATTCTTTCACTAGAACTCCACACCCATAAAAATTAGATAGTGTTAAGTTTCTTTCAAGATCCTGCCATAGAGGGAAAACACTTTGAAGACGATAGAACTTCAACATTTACACAGCACTCAAAAAGGATTTAGTTAATATTTACATGTTTTATTGTGCACTCAGCCCACATAAATTTTTCCTATTCTAAGAAGCAAGAATATCAAAAGAAAAGCAGTCTTTCTAACTGTAATTATTCTTGAGGAAATTTTAATTATCAGCTTGCTCACAAAGCTGAAAAAAGAAATCCACAAAAGCTAAAAATTCAGTAGTAGATAAATTCCTCCTCTAAACTTTATCTATAATACAGACAGTTTTTAAGGGAAAAAGTATTGCAGAAACAAATTAGCAAAAATTTTGATGAAAGCTTACACAGAAATAGTTTAGATGAAAAGCCCTACAATACTTTTGGTTTTTTTTTAACTCTACACTTTGTCTTTGATTTGTTAATTTTTTAACTACTGCGTTTAGGAATGAGATGACAGTGTTTTATTTTGTTTCAAGACCTACCTTCCAGTAATTTTATGGCTTTGACACTTGCCCTGAGCTCTGCTGATTTCTGGTTCACATTTAATCAGTAGCAAAGCCTCCAATCTATGCTCACTTACATCCTCTCAAAGCTGCGATTCCTTTCATTTCCCTGTAGTGATCTCTAGAGAATTTACTTACACATGTGACTGAATTCCTTTCCTCCAGGTGCAGCTACAAGTCTAGTGAACTGATCTTAATCACTTGGACGATAATTTAAATATGAAGGGAAGGATTGTTGGGCAGGTCCAATTTCTTTCTTACAATGTCATATTACAATCAGTGATTGCTTTGAATGGGTAGCTAGTCAGAACTTGTGCTGCTGTTGTAGCTGTCAAGTGGTTATTAAAGAAACCCCCGCAGCTTAAGAGACAGATTAGTGTCTTGTGTTTAAGAACTGGAGGGCTGATGAGAAGTTTAGTATTTATGAGTGTTTACTTGTAGACTGCATAGGAAAATAGCTACCTTGCGGCAAGTTCAAGTTCTTCAATTATTTACGGTAACATAAACTGTTTTCCATTTTGCAAATGTGACCCTTTTGCTTTCAGACCTGCACTGGGAGTCTCAGTTATCATTGCCTGCTTCAGACTTGGGACTATGTTCTTCTCAATACAAAGCAAGCTCTCTCATCTTCCATTCAAGAAACAGCAAATTATTCATTTAAATACATTTTATCTGCTTTCTTTTCTGTCTAATGGCTATGAGATGGTACCTCAAACAACTGGAGTTTTTTAAAAGACATTTTCCATAAATATTTCTTGTAGAAACATGACACTTTAAAGTAAAACATTGCTGTAAGGCAAAGCACTGAAATACTAGGCATTTGATCTCTGATACGAATGTATTTCACCTCATGTTGCTATTCTAAGATAAACATTACTGATAACACGTAAGTATTACTGTACTTTTATTATTACTATAATTTGCATTACTGTAGCTCCCAGATGCCCTTGGCATGTTCAAAGTCCTCACTGATCTGTGTGTGCTGTATAAACACCCCAGGAAGACAACTCTTCACCAACTTACAAGGTGAAAAGGAGTCACAAAAGACAATAGGATAGCTGCAGGAAGATAAGAGAAACAAAAAGAACTCAGAAGATCATAATCTCCCCAGCCAGAGGAGCAGTAAACAAATCCTGGAACCAGGGGCATGCTCTGAGTAGGCAGTGCAAGAGAGAGAGTGGGAAGGAGACCAGCACAGTTGTTCTGCAGATGTCTGTGGAGGACACCTTCCAAGCACGTTAGAGGGCTGCCTGAGAGAGCAGGAAGGCACTTGTTTGAAAATGGAAGACGCAGAATTCCAACTGGCATTATTCACCAAGTGGAAGCAGATGGCACTTGGTACTCAACAAGAAATGAAAAGTAGCATTGAAGTAGGCTTGGAGGAGCCCTCATAATGAAGACAAGTGGTTTAATGAGATGGAGAAGATACAGTCAGAGGACAAGTGAAAAATAATTGAATGCAGAACAGCCTGCTTGTCAAACCAGGAGAATAATCTTTGTTGCTTCATTTGAATGGGTAAGAGCAAACAAGATTACCTATTACCTGTGCCAACTGCCAAGAAAAGAAATTACAGCAGTTGCTATTAAAAAATTGAAGAATTACATGTGTGTTTTTCTCTGTGTGATGGGAAATGAAAGGCTGTAAAAAAGGGATGTTCTGGAGCAAAAATCTGAAGTTTACACTAGATGCAGAGCACTGAATCACTTTAAGAAAAAGACTGGACTTAAGTAGAAAGACAGGGGTTTGTCCCCAGTTAAAAAAAAAAAAAAAAAAAAAAAAAAAAAAGGGGGANAAAAAGAAAAAGAAAAAGAAAAAGAAAAAGAAAAAGAAAAAGAAAAAGAAAAAGAAAAAGAAAAAGAAAAAGAAAAAGAAAAAGAAAAAGAAAAAGAAAAAGAAAAAGAAAAAGAAAAAGAAAAAGAAAAAGAAAAAGAAAAAGAAAAAGAAAAAGAAAAAGAAAAAGAAAAAGAAAAAGGAGTATGATGGCCTAATTAAAGGTTCAGAAGAACATGGACCAGCCTCTGAGGGAGAGCTTAAAGACTTGACTGAAATTCCCCTGTTTAAGGGAAAGAAAGAAGTGTATTGAAGGAAGACATGGTAAACAAAGGAGAGAGAAAGGATACTTCATTTCATCTGTCCCTGAGGGGACAGACTGACAAGATCTTGTGAAGAGTAAGGAACAGAAATGGAAAAATGGTTGTGGAAATTTTTCAAAGGTGGTGAAAATGCAGCTGGTAGTGCATGTAATGGACTCCATTAGCCTGGAATTTCTGAGGTTTCCCAAATGAGAAGGCTGGCAGAACTGAAGGAGAGAATTTTGTTATGGAGGAAGTCAGCTGGGTTGTGGGATTTCCTCTAGAAATGCTCTACAATACAGGCATAGGAACAGAGGAAGCAGATGTTAGGGTTGAGCCACTCTGAGGCTGGCAGAATGACGCCTGAAATGGGAGCAAGGGAAAAAAAGGTGGAGTGGCATTAGGATAATCAACAACTGCATTCTCAAGGGCATGAAGTCATAAACTGTTAGTCTGAAACTCAAGGGAAGATGGAGGGATAAAGGGAGAGAGAAGGAGCCAATGGGCTAGATGATGGCTGGCGATAATGCACTTGGCAACAGAGATGTAGTAACCCCTATCATGATTCAATCAGTTGATCTGATCATGTGAATAAACTGTTTGATGTATCAAGTCACAACTTGGGTACACGTTGAAAGATTGTGATGTTGTAAAAAATCAGATGGGTCTTCACATAGGCATTAGAGTGGCCAAACAGGGGTGTGGCAGTCTGCAAAGCAAGTAAGATTACAGGAAACTGAAATCTAAGAGACTGGTTAATGACAAGACACTGGACAGACAACCTGAGGAAAGCAAGACAGAGGTGAGAAAATGGAGTGTGGTGCTGTTCAAAGATTAAGAACAGGAATGAGGGAATTGAGCAGGAATGTAGCTAGAACAGCTCCAACTTGCTCTTTTAACTACATCATGATAAGGAGGAACACCTTAGCCATAGGATCTCCAGAAGAAACAAGGCAGCAGTGGACAGTACACTTCTCTTTCACCACAAAATTTTCCTGCATTAGTGGCAGACTAGCAGAGAGCAAACATCTTTTTGGCTTTCTCCTTCATCTTCTTACACTCCTCTGTCCATTTTTATCACAGTTTATTTATAAAGTGTAATATGCCTGAGTTGTACCTGAGAGCTTTATTTATGCATGATTTGGGACTTTCTAGGGACCCTGAGACCCTGGAACTTCTGCTGGAGAAAACTGGTTAATTAAGAAGCTTCACTCTCATAAAATAAAGGATAGAAAGGTGAACTATTTATTGACCAAGCTCTGAATTAGTGAAAGGAAGGGACTACATCAGTTGCTGCATCCTGGCATATTACAGGAAGGTGGTGAGGGTACAGCAGTGGTCACCAGTGCCACAAAGCCTTGGCTATGTTAGATGGCTCAACTGGGACTGGTGTGAGGACATCAGTGACATTCATGTTTGTTTACTTCAGGCTCATGTGATCAGGCTTTTCACTCCCAGCAAAGAAACAACCTAGGTTTTCTGTAAATGTTTATTCTGTACTCTGTATTTTAAATTATTGTTTATCTGTTAAAATTCAACAAACATATTAAATATGTGGACCTTTGTATATGATACAAATATTTCAACAAGACATGCCATTTATCAGTGGCTTGTGCAATGGATATTGCACCTAAAGCTAAAGACATTGTCAGACCAGACCTCCTGGATTACTCAGATACCACTGAACATACCTTAATGTGTCAGGCCACTCTCTGTCAGATACTTACCAACCTCAATCCTTTCTATTCTATAAGTGCACAACAAAACAAAAAAATCCACAAAAAAAGCCCAACCCAATGAAATCAGTAGCTATAATTCCATGTCTTACCTCACATCACACAATTCATAGTATATGTTTCTGCTCTCATCCTTGATGTAAATGGCAACACTGGGCGATTCCAGCATTTTCATTGTCAGCTGCTGGGGGAAGGCACTTACAAAAAGGGCACGAATTGTGTCTGTGCTTGTGATTTCATTCGGCATCCTCAACTGCTTTGTTTCATCTCCATACTGAAGATATAATACACCTGCAAGCACATGTAATAGGAAGTTACATATTCTTAAATGCACAGTAATTATGTGGTTTCAAAGTGTATGTGGAACACAGACCAAGCCCATAATGAAAAGAGAACCATATTCTTTAAAAAATAAAGCACATATGTCATTTTCCTTTTCAACAGACAATTGGAATAGAGCATAGAACAATGATATGGTTCAGCCTTGATACATGTGCTAGTCCCAGTACTGAGATGCCTCTTACTGTACTTCAGTTAGATAAATCAAATGTTTACCTTACAAATCTTAATGGAAAATCTCAAACATACCAAGTTTGCTCTGTATGAGAAGCTGTTGGTAAATCACAAGGTACTTTAAAAAAAAGTAGTTGAGGAAGAAATATATCCTTTTATAGCATCCAGATTTCCTTATGCATAACCTCACACTTATCAATAAAACCAAGGTTTTCATTTTAGTGCAAGGAATTTTATATTCACAGTTCAATTTACTGGCATAATATAGCATAAGGCCTCAGGTGAAACTCCAGCCAGGAGTAAAACTGAGGTACCCCACAAGTGCAATTTTGGACCCTTTCAGTTTCACAGCATTGTTAGTAATCATGCTTAGCACTCAGGGAGCAACATAAGTAATCTTAGATGCTGAATTGCAAAATATGGACATTCTTATTCACTCAAGACAGAATACCTTTCCAGTATAGCTATTTTCAGGGAATAGGAGGCTGTGATATGCTCAATAATGGAAAGAAATATAAATAATACAGACCAGGGAAGGGACAGAAAGTACCTCTTCCATGATGTCTGTGTTGGCCCTGCCAGGCCTATGCTGACTCCTGCACAACCTGCAGGTGCTCCACTGGCCAGTACTGCACGAGCGTGGCTCGAGAGCACTGCTACAGTCCATCCCATGCCATCATGACCTCCAAAGCCCTCCAAGGACTAAAGCTCTCAGAAAGAGCCATCTCAATCAACAGAAGAAACCAGTCTGGACTCGACAGTGTTGATGAGTTCTAACTATGCTGGGTCTGCCTCCTAAAGAAAACCAAAGATCTTCTCATGAGCATCTCCAGTGTGGGAAGGTTTATTAGGACCCACACAGCAGGAAACAAGCTGCCACAGGACTGCAACTAAACTAAACTAGGCAATCTCCTGGGACGTACAGCACTAGGGAGTTGATCCAGAAGCAAATGTTCAGTTGAACTACTTTGGATACAAGGAAATGGGGACTGCAGAGTGCACTGTGCCGCTTCTGAGCCATCCCAAGTGTCTCTGTACACCACTGCATTGTCCAAGGAGGAAACACCTTTACTGTATTGCTGTCTGTATGAGATGGAGCAAGTATAGCTTCCACAGTGGTGTAAAAGTTGGGAGATCACAGAATCACAGAATGGCTGAGGTTGAAAGGCACCTCTGGAGGTCATCTGGTCCACCCCCACCCCACTCAAACAGGGACAGCTACAGCCACTTGCATGGGACCATGTCCAGACAGTTATTGTATATCTTCTAGGATGGAGACTCCACAGCCTTTTTGGGAAACTTGTGTCAGTATTTGGTCAATCTCACAGTGAAGAAGGGTTTCCTAATACTAGGGGGAATCATATCTTTCACCTTTGGCCTTCTCACTGGGCATGAATGAAAAGAGCCTGGCTCTTCTTTGCCTCCTCCCTTCAGGTTCTTTTGTACATTGATGACATTACTGTCCTTGAG
Organism: Thryothorus ludovicianus; assembly: GCA_013397245.1. Classification (NCBI taxonomy): domain Eukaryota; kingdom Metazoa; phylum Chordata; class Aves; order Passeriformes; family Certhiidae; genus Thryothorus; species Thryothorus ludovicianus. The sequence goes on along the minus strand of VZTB01012118.1, from coordinate 253,452 downwards.
CCTTCTCTCCTCCAGGCTGAACAGCCCCAGCTCTCTCAACCTGTCAGAGCAAAGAGGTTTCAACCTAGTTCATAATCCTTGGGACCCTCTACTGGATTCTGTCCAGTCTTGGGAAGATTCTGTGCTGCCAGACCTTTGCATCGACCAGTAACTAACTCAAGCGGGCTAAAGCCTTGCAGGGCATTTTACACAACCTGAATTCACCACAGCAGTTGCTCTGTAGATGCATTGTAATGTTCTCCCATGATCAATAGAATCAGGAGGATTGGGAACACAAGGCCCTCAGTGCAGTTGCTATCAGTCATCAGCAAATCTCAGCAAATCACAAAATTTAGATGTTAAGTCAGCGAGTCACACTTGAAAGTCATCAGCAACAGGATGGGCAGTTTATGGTGCCGAGATACAAACACTGAGCAAAAGCAATGGGAAAAGCTGAGGTCCTAGAATACAAAGGCAATTAAAGAAAAGAAGAGAAGGTATTTCCAGCTACAGTGAGTGCTGTTTTGCCATAGTCTTTAATATCTTTGCCCCTGTGTTGTCCATAATTGCTATGAAGGAAGGAAGAACAGTCAGATGTTCCTACAATCAGTGGATAGATAATTGTGCTTGCACTTAGGGAAGGAGGATGTTAACTTTCCTGAATACTAAACAGACTACTCAGTATCACCTAACTATTATTTAATATTAGGCTGCTTTTATAAAATTGAGCTGTTAACTTAATCTTTGTATTATTATTAAGAGCTGATATCTCTTTCTTCATTAATATTGCAATCAAACCCCATATGAATCTTACTACAAATTTCCATTTTCCTTTGTCTGGAAAAACTTTTTCACACTGAAATTAAACTAGTTTTCTTTCACAGACCGAGAAGAGTTTTCCTCTGACTTTTATTTCTAATGCAAATATTTGATGAGCCATTAAGCCACTTTTTTATTACAATTTGAGACATCATTTATTTCTTAATGTTCTTTTAGGTAAAACTCTCTTTTTAGTGCTCAAATATTCTATGCAGCTAAACACTATTTAGGATTCAGAAACTAACTACATTTGTAAAAAAATTAAACAAGTTAATGATTGCATATCTTGGAAAAGTGAAATAAATGCAAAGACACTCATTTTTGATGATTGCTTACAGTTCTTATGAAGAACATAAGGAACCTTCTGTGTTTTGGCATTCAAATCTTCTTGGATTTAGAGAGGAAAAAAATAGATTTTTGGCTAAAAAGACAAGCTTTGCATTTCAGCTTTGCATTTGGGTGTGACTCTTTTCTGCCCAGTTTAAAAGTTAGTGCAAAAATTAGAAATGCTAGTTTTGCATTTCAAGCCATTAAAATCACACTCAACATTGAACTACAGAAATCAACACAGAATAAGTGGCAGAGTTGAAAAACCTTCCTTACACACAAGTCAAAATCATTGCAGAACAATCTTGATTCTGCCTGTGCTTCAATGCTTCCACAAAATACTGATCCAAAGTGAAATCATAGTTGTCCTTGAGTCCTGAACTTTCAAAGCAAATATGTATATTATGCCTTAAAACAGAGAGCTTACACATACATCTTGGAGAAATGTTTTGACTCCAATCTCACTTGAGAGAGAAAAGATATTTTTAAAAGCATCATAAATTCTTTTTTTCTTTATTCTCCTTTAATTCACATGCCCTTAAAAAAAACCCTACTGCCTTTCCTCTTGAGTTATCTGATCCTTATCATGATACAGCAAAGCTTTAGGGCATTTCCTATTTGACAGAAATAACTGCTCACTTCTAACAATCCTTTCTGAGCACGACAAAATAAAGAGACTCAAAATCCATTAGTTAGAATCATTCAGAATGTTTTTCTTCCACACATTGCCCAGGTGAAATTCTGAACACCGACAACACCCATAGGTTCCACTTCATGTAAGCTGCTGCAGCTCTGAGGTGCGTTTTACCTTCAGCTAAAAAAATCACTCCCATGGAGATTAAAGCAAGAAGAACTAAAATATAACTTTGGCATGGTTTTTGTAAGGGCACAGAACATATGTCAGCAAAGCTGCTGGAAAGACAAGCACAAGGGATGTTCCTGTCTCCACGTACCCTCAAGTCCCTCTTGCACTTCTGTTAAAATGGATTTACCTGAAACATGAAGACTGTGCCTGTTTTTATACGCACAAATCAAAGAGGACTATGAAATTCCCTGATACTCTAGGACATACATGAAGATGATTGTGAATGAGGTAACGACACCACGCAACAGTTTTGAAAGTGCACAGGCAATGCTGTGGCTCCAAGAGCTCTGAGGTACTGCCAGCCCTGTGCTATCCTACAGCCACTGCACAAACTATAATGTAAGCCATCCCCTCTGCCATGTAGTATAACTTAGCTGCAGAAATGCCTCAGGAATTTTTGATCATTCTTCACCCTACAAGCAATAGACCACAAACTTAAACTCAGGCCACAGCAGAAAACATTTTACATGTAGGCCTTAGTAACATAAGCCTTATAACAAATTGCTTCACAACATTCCTGTCAACAAAGAGGTATGCTATATGGAAGGGAAATAAAACACCCCAGAGGCAAAAGAACACGTTCAAAGAAAGGTTTACAAGCATCAAACCCAGATCTGATGATGATCCTGTGAACACACCACATGACTGCCCTTTCCTTCCCTACATACAGAGCTCTTTCAAGACAGTATTTTCTGCTGCCTCTTTATCAGGAGTCAGTGGCAGGATGTGCAAAATATTTCATAATTTCTCTCAGAGATGATCTACATGAAACACAACACAGTGCCATGAAAGATGCAGAGTTAAGCTGGCTGGGGTGGCTGAGCCCATCATCGCTGGGTTGGGGTGCCCAGTGCAGCCTCTGTGCCTTCAGCCAGCACAGCTCTGAGCTCAGGCTCACACCACCAGCTCAGACAGTGCTGCTGGGCTGCAAAACCCACCTGGGAGCTGAGGGCAAGCCCTCACAGTGTGATGGTGAATCTCACCTGGACACACAGGTTCTGGGCTGGCTTTGGAGCAAGGAGCTGCATAACCACAACAGGGCTGGCACAAGACCATAACTCCTGAGCCACAATCCTGAGCCACAGCTGGTAAAGGTTCACTCCTTATGGCAAGAGCTAATGTCATACAGGTGTCTGTCAGGAAACCACCCAGCTCACATCTCTCAGCACCTCCATCACACACATGGTGCTGACCTAACCCTGAGTAAGCACCACATTGTCATGGTTATATTGCTAACAATGATCTCCATGCAGGGCAGCTTACATACTTGGGAGAACTTTAACCACAATTAGCTTCTGTTTAAAGAACAAAAATTATCTTTAGAAATTAATTATTTAAGAGAGGAAAGTTAAATACCTGATAAAACAAGAGGTAAACAAAGAAGATTGTTTGTGACCTCTTCTGTGACCTTTACAAGTATCTGTAAATTCTCTCAAATGATGGATTTTAAGTGGAAAAATAAAATTTCTCACATAATTCTCTTATAACTAAGAAGAAAAAAAACTAAGGCAGAAAGCTAAATAACTCCTCAATGTAATGAAATAAAATACAGTTAAAACTTATATTTGAGACCATGAGTTTCTTTTCAGTGAAAATACAGGATTCCCTCAGTAGGAAAGAAGTCTTGCAAATTTCTGCACTGAAATATCTTACTGGAATTTGGCAATACCTTAATCCAGCTGAAGAGAAGTATAAACTGATGAAAAAATCTGTATTTGGCTGGTGTAGGATGCTTGGGTGCTGGAGTATTGAAACCCTCCCACAGAACCAAAAACCACTGGCATGAACAAGGCACTTCTGCTCTCTTCCAACACAGCTATTGCATGTATCCTCTGCAAATTCTGTGTCAAATCTGAAAATTTCTAGTAATAGTCAAGCTGGTTAGACTACAGCAATCAAAACCTGGATGTGCTAGGAGTTCTGGACCTTCTTGAAATACAAGGTACAAAGCAAGGTATAACTAAAATAGGGAAAATGCCATTAGATTAGCTACACTCTTTACCCTTAACCATCAGTTAATCACATGTTTTTGAGAAGATGGGCAATCTTGGTCTTTTCATGCTGCTTTAGGTTGATCTTCCACAAGTCCATTGAGTCACTTTCTCTGTCTGGGCACTTTCTCATGCTGAAGTCAGCAGCAATGGTAACAAGCAAAAGTGAGAAAAAGCATATTTCATTCTTATTTATATTTATGTCAAATCATTACTTGAGACTTGCATGAGTTTTAAAAGCTAAGGATAATCTTTAAAGTCTCAATGATAACTGGTTTTGTTGGGGCCAGGCCTTTCCTCAAAAGTGCAGTTCAAAATTTTAATTTCTTTTTACTAAGATTTCAAGATACTTCCTTTTTTTTCTTTGCTTTTGACAAAATTGTTAAATATCAGACTGTAAGGATGGCCTAGGCCCATATTGTTCTCTGTTGGCCAACCCTCCTTCCCCCCAACTATCTAATAAATAGAGCAAACACATATAACCAAATCCTGCCAAAGTTATGCAGACATAAATTTATTACAGTAACAACTCCTGCAGCATGGAAGAAATTCCTCAATATGAAGTTCTTACTTTCCATACCCTCAAGACTTAAGTCTGCTATTTCACCACACAGTTTCAACTAGTCTGAGGTCATTGCCATGATCCTTGAGGTATTTCTAGCCTGAAGCTCTTATAATAACTTCTATTGGTATTCCCTCCTGAAAATCTAGTCCTCCACATTCAGAAAACGTTCTATAAATATACTGAACTGTCTTTAAATACTACAAGAATAAAAAGGTAGATACTTTAATGAATAAAAGCAATTATTTATTTTAATTTAATTTTTTTGCACAATGGTCTGAAGAGATTTGTTCAAGGTATTAAGTTGTTTGACAGCAGTTTCAATAAAAACAGGAACTGTTTAATTTAGTCCAGTATTACATTTTACTGCTATTTCATTCTTCTCTGCTACTTAGAGTGACTTCCAATAATTTGTTACTTAATGAAAAAGACAGATGGAAAACTCAGTAGTCACATAAATTTCCTACCAAAATGTTATGAAAAATAAAGGTTTTTAACTGCTGCTAAGATACTACCACTTTTCTACAAACAAATGCATTCAGCTGGCTAAGAAGAATAAGTGAAAACCAAAAAGAAAATGGACAACTTTTTTTACCTAAAGAAAACCCAGTATTTTCCCCATCTGATTCCTGATAAAAGCTGTGAAAAAGCCTATTGCCAAAAGGCAACTTTGTCTATGTACCTGTATCAGCAAGTCCATTTACTGTGAACAGTTACTTCTATCATCTAGAGATCCTAAGAGAACATTTCAGTTTAACCTAGCTGCTCCCCAGGTGGAAATCAATGTTCCAACATGATGACTTTTGGACAATAATTGCATTCTGCTGCACAGAATAGCCCAACTGACCATCAAGGCAACTTATTAAGACCCCAAACTGAAAAAACAATGCCACCAAACTTGGAAGAACACAGAACCCCCATGATACCTACAGAAAAAATATTTTAAAAATGACAACTGAACAACTCAGTGAGATGAACAAGAAACTTCATGTGTACCAGAGGTATTTTTCAGAGGGCCCACAGGCTCTGCCATGCTGCACTTGCTCCAGTTCACATTCACCAGTTTAGCATAAGAAAAGCAGAGAACTCCACACACACAGGTATGGGACATGCCCATGTAGGCTCTGCTTTAGTCCACCAGAAGCTGAGCCCCAGACCTCTGAAGAAGCCAGTAAGTCATGGCTGGCTCCCAGGCAAAGGTGCCAAACTGATCAGTAGTTTCCAAGGATGTGCTTGCCAATGACTACACAGATATGTGAAGCATTTAAAGCCACTGTAGTAAAGTACTTTACGTAGGGGCACTTCTGTTAGTAACTTTTGAATGGGCAAAAGCAAAAAAGACAAGAAAATATCAATTAAATTTCTTGAAATACTTGTTCTTCCTCTTGAATAAATACAAAGAGAGATCCTACCCAACTGTACTTCCTTTGTGTATAAATCAGCTGTATCAAACTCATTATTTAAGTAGTAACTATTCTATTAACACTACTTTTTGGTACTAAACAAGGTACAATTGATGTGTTCAAGGGTAGAATGTGACCATTTTAATAATCCATAGCCACAAACTATTAAAGTCATGTAAGCCACGCATGCCTTTGCAATTTTGCTCCATTTACCAAATGTTCTGTATTTACAGCAGGAATTCTCTTTAATATTTCTAAAGTTATTTCATTTCTAAGAAGTTCACTGCTGTCAGTAGCAAATTTAGGAGTTGAGCCATCAGCATTTAAGAGGATAGCTGGTTAGGGCACTACATCAAAAGTTCACCTCTGCAGGCTCTACCAAAAAGCTCGACTGTGTGTGAAGTCCTCACAAGCTACATTAGACAGGATCTTGGAACCAAGACTTTAGTTTGCATGATTAAGAACAGGAATGCCAAGAGGCCATTTCCTAGACTCACTAATTTGTTATTATCTTTCATGTATTGGGGAACCAAAACTGGACACACTGCAAGCTCACAAATGTTGAGAAGAGGGGAATAATCACTTCCCTTGACCTGCTGGCTAATTTTTTCCTATAGACAGCTATGCAGTTTTCCCTTGCTGCAAGGACAAGCTGCTAACACACTGTCATCTTGTTGTCATACCCTAAGTCCTTTCTGCAAAGCTGCTACCAAGACAACCTGTCCTTGCCAGTCTTGTTGCTGGGCTCTTCTGTCTCTGATGAAAGGTTGCATTTGCCTCTCTGGAGTTTCATGAAGCTCCTGCAAGCCATTTCTCTGGCTCTCTCAAACTTAGTGTCTGACTTGATGCTACTGCTGGTTCATTCCATCCCAGCAACAAGGTTTCTGATGTCAAAAATCACTGGCCCCAGAGTCCAGCCCTGAGGAGCACAGCTAAAACCCAGCTGCCAGTCACACACCCTGAAGGCCAACCCTGCCTTCCCCATGGAGGTACAAGGAGGCTGTGAGAGAGATGAAAGGCCTTGTTAAAGGCAAGGAAAACAACATCCACGGCTCTGCCCTCATACCCACAGATGGACACCACAGAAGGTAATTGGGCAAAGCAATGGCACAAGCACCAATCTCCTATGAAACAGCTGAGTAGTTAAAAAATATCCAGAAGGGCTCCCATCTTTAGAGTTGCTCAGGCCATTGCCCCTATTGTCCCAAGAGAGCACCATAACCAGCAGGCTATCAACAAGCTTCTGATGCAGTGATTATCCTCTTATCCTGCTTGAATTGGGTACTCTGTAGCCAGAAACGCAGAAAAGAGTTAGAGAACAACTAATACAAGAGACAGTCTTATATGATACCACAGAGATGACATTATTTCCCTCTGGGAACAGAAACCTGAACTTAGGCCCAGCATAGTAACTATGCATTAGAATCACTACCTAAACATATAAACAGTATTGGGAGCAATGATTAAATTCAAGACCTGTCCTCATTCAGAGACTCGCTGTCAGCCCTGGCAGCAAATCCTAAATACAATGTGCTGGGGGACAGGCTGTGCTTCTCTCCTTAGCCAAAGTCTTACACTCCTTACAATGCATGAAATTGCATTATACCTTTTTCCTTTGCATGCCCATGTCAAATGGAAGGCTCTGGTGTTTGTGTGACTTACTGTATTAGAGGCAGACTTACAAATTTTACCTAAGACAAAAATTAGATCAGATTTATCCCAGAGTTAGCTCCTGTGCTAGATAAACCCCAGGGGACAGTTCCATCTGGCCTCCTACCTTCTCTCTGAAGGAAGGAGGCCTATACAAGCTGCTCCAGCTGCCAAATCTGTCCTCCAGCAGACACCAAATGCTGAAGACTCAAATTTCTGCTGCTAAATCAGAATATGAAGTGATGGTAAAACTGGGATAAAGACATTATACCTTTTGTGAGGCATGATTTGGGATAAAGAGAAAAGCCACTGCCACTCTGACATAGCTTTATTCAGCTCATCCAGGTTGTACTCTCATTATCTCTCCTACTATCTTCACCACTTTTCATTCTGATTTATTCAAGTTGCAAGGTTCTGAAATAGGAGTATTTTGTCACTATGTATTACCCAACACAGTGAGGCACCGTCTTTGCTCAATCCATGCTTTAGTATTACTGCAGTGCAAATTAATAAAGGTTGCATTCAAAAGTCATTTAACAGATATAGCAGTAACAGACATAGACTTGCATAACTAATGGCTTTGTTTAGCACATTGTACATCTTCTACTTCAGTATCACTGCAATGAACCCATTAGATCCATCCTGATACAACCTGCTGCAACAAAATTCAGCTCCAGTGTGACACAGCATCTAAAATATCCTGCATATCAGCTTTTTGGTGGCAGACAGAATGTGCCTCTGTTGAGACAGTATGTAATAAATAGTATCTAGCTACTTGGAAGCATTTTTTTCAGGTACACACAGGGCATTTATATAGGAGAAAAAACTCTTAAGTAAACAGTAATTGTAGGCACAAGTGCTAGCTTGGGAAGTCACATATTTCACTTTTTTATATACCTGCCTTTCACATATCCTGCAGAGACAACAAATGAAAGAAAAAAACTGATAGGTCAATATAATTGTTTAGCATCTTTTGCTCTTTTGATACAAAACATTTCAGGTAGGAAGTGTTTTTTTCTTTCCTAGTCCAAAACATTTCATTATTGTAATTTGAAGAAATGAGAAAGAAAATAAAGTCTAAGAAAACTGGAAGGAAAACTTGCGCTACATTCGAGTATTATAATTTCCTAGGGTCTGTGTTTCAATTCATTAATTGGAACTAGTTGTTTCAGGGTGTTTTTCCTATAGACCTGTCAGTCCCTGTAAAGCTATCTGACCATGACAGCAAATATTTACATGACCTTTTTGGCTGCTGTTTGGCTACATGTTGGCTGCTTTGCATATACTATAAAAGGCAAGAGAGGGAAAATTCTTTAAGATGACTGAATACATTAAAGTTATACTCAGCCTTAACTTGAAATGCACTTCCCAGGGAGTTCCTCTCCCATGAACTAAACTGAAGATCTTGCTGACTTCATTAGGCTTCAATCTTGCCCTAGGGAATCAGAGAGGGCAGTGCCACTACTAGCAAATCACAGGCTTCTCATATATAAGTCTATGGCCATTCATACATCTGCTGTCTGATTTTACATGTCCATTTTAGTTTCTAGCTCATAAATAGTAAGTAACAATTAATTAGCTCCAATATAATATACTTCTACCTTTAGCATTTATATTTTTCTCTGTGTGTCTTAAAGTATCTTGCCTACACATGAATAGAGAGTTTTTCTACCACCAGCTGAAAAGCAATGATCTGTCTCTCTGAAAAGGTTTTGCTATAAGTGAAATTGTCACTGTAGCCCTTTTTTTTTTACAGGCTTTGAGAAACATCTGCAAGAAATACTACAAAAGATTGAGGCATTATGATTATAAGCAATAATAGCATTTCCATATAAGGTCGCAACAAACTAATTAATCAGATTCTAAAATCTGTGCCTGCCAAGACTTGGGTTTAGGGGCTAATAAATAATAATCAGAATACTCCATGATTGCTTACAACCTTCCCCATGCCAATCCTTAGGCGCTTGTATAATTTTACTCCTTTATGTAATCCCTCCAAATGCAAATAAAATGCAAATGTTGGCAGGCTCAGACATTTCTGAAGAGGCCTTTCCACACCACCTGACTTTAGGTACAGGTTTACCAGCAGGGAGCCCAGTCATCCTCTGCTCCTCATCCATCTGGACTGGAGTGGCTGGGCACCCTGCCTGGGGCACCCATTGAGCCACAAAGCTTCATCCTCCTCAGTCACTTCTCAAACCCAAATCTTTGTGCATTTATGGCAATCCCCCAGTGCCATATTCTTCCTTCTTCCAGCCCTGCCTGTCCAGCCTGGTCCTGCAGGAGCAGCAGGTCCTGGGGGGATCCTGGTCAGACCCTGCCCCTGCAGGCTGTGACCCATCGCACCGACTGCCCTGCTCACTCCATCCTCACAGAGGGTGCCACTGCCTGCCCTTACAAAGGATGCTGCCCATGGCTGGGACAGATGCACCACATGAGAGACCACAGGTGAGCATATTTGTCAGCCTTCATTTCATGAGGAGGTACCGGAGCAGGGACAGCAGCGGGCTCAGCGCGGGCACAGGCGGCTGCTGGCGTAACCTTGCTGGATGCCTGTCAGGTTCTGCTTCCTCCAGGCAAATTGCAAGTGAAGTTTGCTGAAAGCTTTTGAGCACTTTCCAGGTTTCAGCTGATTCTCACTGACAGTTTTGCTAGATAATTTTTTTCCCACAGTTATCGCACTGGAAAAGCTCCCAGCTTTCAAATACATATTTTAAAACATGTTTAATTTTCTCTTGCACAGTGAATTCATTTATTTTAATATCTTGCTTTGTCTCCTGGCTGCAAAATGATGAAGCAAGCGTTGATTTCTGGTTTTCTTAGCCAAGAAAGACCTTAATTTCAAAAGCTGTGGCTGAAATTTTAAATGGGTCCACAATAGGAATACTGTTTTCTAGGTCAACTCCACGTGAATACCATGTCCTGTTAGATTAGTCCTGACTGACAAACCCATAGTAGTGAGGTAGCCAAAATGCATTTGTGTTATTCCTTCTCAGGCTCCATGTTAATTCAGACCACAATTTGAAAACAAACTGACTCATATATAGCTAGCAAAATAGGAACTCACAGAACAATTAGAATTTCAAAAAGAAAACATCAGTTTTTTAAAATGCACTGGGATATACAATATAAAATTAATAACAGTTTATAAAAGTTCATTACTCTCCTTGCTGAAACTATGTTCACTGACAATCAAAATATAATTTTTATTTAAACTATATTAAATTAAAAAATAATAGATATGGAAAGGGTGGTGATGATGCACAGATTATTTAAAATCATATGAATAGAAGAATGCTCACGACACTTTTAAAACTGAAGTTATAAACAGTTTCCTTTTTTTTTTAAATAAACATTCCCCTTTTACACTTGGAAATAAGGACCATAGCATTCAAAGCATCTCAAAAGTAAAATTTCAGAACATTGCTGATGGTGTTGTTAGAACACAATGGCAGAAGAAATCGAAGCAGACATTATTATAAAAGAAATGCACATAATATTAACAATAATAATCATATAAAATTGAACTGTTTTGGAATACTTTTTATCTTTTAAAACAAACTATCCATTATTAATTGGTTCCTGGAACAACTTCAAAAAGAGAGATTGTGGGGTGATGACAATCTATCACCTCCTATTTGGCTAGTATGATGATCCCTTAAGCCACACACATATCTGTGACCCCTACTGCAATACAGAGAGAAAAGGTTTATTTTGTTCATTTCAAACCTAAAAACTCTCAACTGAAATGCTTCATATTACATTGTTTCCCTGTTGTTTGTTTACTTTTTTCTTTCTTTCTCCTGCATTTGGCCTGTTCATGGTGGGATAAGCTGGGGCCTTGTCTCTGGCACCTGAAAGAGGGTATTTTGCAGGGTCTGAAATCCTGGCCATTAAATAAAATAGTGTATCTTCATGTGGCTGTCCTCCATTAGGGCCTGGAGAACACATTTCAAGACATGCAAGAGACGCTAAGATAAGGGTTTAAGAATGAGCTACTTAACAATGAACTTATGGTCCTCCCATCTTAGCAAAGATAATATTGAAATGCAAAGTTTCAGGGCAGCAGTGATAATCAAATGCCCAGGATGGTTTCTGGATGAGCAACAAGTGGTTATAGCAGCACTTCTCAGTTGGAGAAGAGATGACCTGAGGAAAATGACAGGCCAAAGAAGTCAGATATGGCCTGGGGGAAGCAGATAGCAATCTGATGTTTGCTGTCACTTCCAGCACAAGGACTAGGGGGCATAACTTAGAGCTGATAAACAAATACAAAACAAAGCAACAGGAAAGCAATGGTCAGGCAGTAAACCAACAGAAACTTGCTGCCAAAGTCACAGATGCACTGTAGAGGATGTAAAAAATTTACATGGGAATCAAAGGTGGACTGAACAAATACCTGGAGGAGACATCTCTTGATGGTTATTATGCAGGCAGAAACCATAACCAGGAAATCCCTAAGCTGAAGGTACCTTGAGGCTGAGAATACTTGGGGGAAGAATCACACATACACCCATAAAGGACAGGGAGTAGATTCAGGACAGCCAGCACAGCTACACCAAAGGCAAGACCTGTCTGACCAAGCCAGTGGCTTTCTGCAGTGGGCTTCTGCAGCAGTGGAAAAGGGAAGGGCTACAGATACCCTTTATGTGGACTTCTGTAAAGTCTTTGACATGGTCCCCACAACATCCTACTCTCCAAATTAGAGAGAGAGGGATTTGATGAGTGGACTGTTAGTTGGATAATTAAGTGGTTGGACGGCCACATCCAGAGGGTAGTGGTCAATTGCTCAGAGTCCCAATGGATATCAGGGACAAGTGGTGTCCCTCTGGGTCTGTACTGTGACCAGTGTTACTTAATACCTTCAAAAATTACATAGATAAAGAGATTGAGTGCGCCCTCAGCAAATTTGCAGATGACACTCAGCTGTGTGGCACTGTTGACACACCTGAGGAGCAGGATGCCATCCAGAGAGACCTGGAAAAGCTCAAGAAGTGGGCATGTGGGAATTTTATNTCTTGAGACCCCACCCGCAGGGCTGCTTCCAGCTCTGGGGTCCTCAGCCCACACAGTGGAGCCAGACCGAGAGTTTCAAAGGCTCAACAACTTAATTCAACCACACTGAAGCAAATATAAGTTTACAAAAAATCCTGGGGTGAAGTAAGCCATACTGAGGATGCCCCAGCCAGCAGTGACTTATAGGCAGTATAGTATAGTAAACATAATAGTGCATGTATAGTAAACACACACGTGCTCTTAACAACAACTCACAAGCAAAAAGTCTTATCCAGGTTGAAGTATCATAATTTCTCCCCCAAAAGCCCAACATATTGGTGGCTCAGCAGGCTGTGGCAGGGTAACCACTTTGTAAGCTGACATGGACAGGGATCAGCTCCTTGTTTCCAGCCCCACTGCTCTTCACTTTTCAGCCTTGGGAGAGTAAGGGATCTCTTCCAGCCCTGTTTTCTTCACATTTGTTGTATTTGTCAGATATCATAATACTCCTGACAGAAACTGTCTTAGATTATTGAGGGATGAGTAAACCACTGTGACAAGCTTACAAGCACAGTATGATTTACAGTTAAGTCTTTGATTTATGTCACTCTCTATATTGGGAGATGAGCCTACAAGAAAGTAGCATTTCAGTTTATTACCTATGAGCAAAACCTGCCTTCCTCAGCAATCCATACATGAGTTACGTGCCTTCCCACAATGCTTTAACTGCCCTCTGGTGTCTTCCCTCAAAAGAACAGCCTTTACTCCTACCATCCATCAGCTGAGCAGAGTCTCTGAGACAAAATTCACCATCATAAAAGGAGCTCTGGTTCACAGCTGGGCTGAATTCAACGCTGAGATATGGAAAGAATGCAGGAAGCAGCACTGTCCACCTGTGCTGACACATCTCTTGTGTCATTGTGTAGACAGAAGGGCACTGCCCCAAAGTAAAGGGCATCTCTATCAGCATATCCATTCAAATCCTCTGCCTGGAAAGTTATCACCACACAAATACAAACCTTTCCAGTGAGATGGACTACCAAGGCAGTAATATCTCTAGGTTTCTTACAACTAAGTCTGGCTTTGAAGAGATGACAAAGTGAAAAAGCCTGTGTCTCCTGTCTGAAAATGAGGGTACAATCTTGTATTAAGTTCATTGCCAAATATTGTGCAGGCTTGGCAAGAAGTGTTTGCAACAGTGGGTTTTAACCATTACACAGCGTTTCATGTCAGGGCCTGCATCTCTCTCCTTGCATGTCTACTGTGCTCCCATCACACATTCAGATCTAATGAAAACAATTTCATCATTTCCCCAAGTTACTCAGTATCCCATACCGAGTTCATTTCCAAAGAACAACTTGACATGAAAAATAAGGTGCTACCAAAGTATTCAGTTTTTCAACCCCAAACTATTTAAAGACTGTCTTAAGTGTACAAATGGAAAGCACAGACTAAGGACAGAATGAAGAACTGAAGCAGGCTCTTACCCAGTGATCTTTCCTTCGTTTGGTTTGCTGACCGCACAACGGGGAGACTTGCCCGCGTGCGGCTGCCCCTCGAGAAGGGGGTTGGAGAATCACCTTCAGACATGGCCTCTAAGGAATCAGCAGATGCTTCAGAGAGGTGTTCTGTGTGGTCACCCAAATTGGGCTGTGGGCTCTGGGACGGCTTTGGGCTTCTTGTCTGCAAAACAGAGTTATTTCCTTATTAGTCTACTGAAACCGAAGTGTGGGAGGAAAGAAAATCAAAGATAAGAAGGAAGGAGTCCAAATTCTTCAAATACTGGTATGCTGGAGGTCACTTTTGTGTAGATTATTTAGGAAAGTGTCCTTGGACATTCTGCTGTAGTTTCTATGGTTGTATATCCACATTGCAAATTCTGTTGCTAACAAGGCCTTGAGGATAAGACATGTGCTGAGGAGATGTACAGTAATGCCATTCTCCTTCTCCACACACACACACAAATGCACACAAATACACACACACACAAATTTTATCAAGTCTGCTAAGAAAAATCCTCTGAAAAGCAATACCGTAATGGAGTTATAAAGCTATTAATTTCAGTAACTTCTGCTGTGCCATCTATGCAAGGTCTAGGTCATGCAGCAAAGCCAGAACAGCTATTCAATATTTCTAGTTGAAATCACAAGCAATTACTTTATTTTTTGTTGCACCAGCATTAATCAGAACTGTCTTCATTAACAGGCCATATTGACTATGACTTTTCCTGGAAAATCATTCTAGTAAATGGATAAACACAGTTGCTGGGAAAAAAACCCAACTCTTACAGCAGGAGAGAGATACAGTTTCTTTTATGCACTTCTACCGACTCTTCACCATAGGATCTGCCCAGGAAACACAGACTCAATAGGAAATAATGCATCCTGAACTTTTTTTGCAAACTATAAATGATATTATAAGCCCTTTCCACAAAAAGGGGTTGCTTTACGAAGCATACTGTGCAGTGAAACCCCCTCAGAACCACATGTAGTATTACTCTGGACAAATAATTTCCTTGTGTCTCTCAATCAAACCATATCACAATAAACAGGAACATGCAAAACAAAAATTCAAAGCAAAGCAAGCTTACTAGGTTCCAAACCCAGTATGTAAATATGAACTTTATAGATGTCTATAATCAGCACCAGGCATGAGATATCATTAAAATTATATGTTTTTCTCTCCCCTATCATTTAAGGTCAGATGCTATTATGTAAAAAATCCCCTGTATCAAAATCAGCTTCAGCTCTAGGTTTGAAGACGCTGTCAAGATCCAAAAAAGATGATGCTTCTTTCTGGAAAGCTAAGCTAAGTAATCTTGCTGACATGTGTTTCTTTCAGTGGTTTTTCCAGTGAAATGAAGAAAACTCATTTCAGCAATAGCATGCATCACAATATTCCTTATATGACTTTAAATGTATGAAGAATTTCAGCCTTTATTACATTTTCATTAGCTGGCTGTAGATGGCTGTTCTTGTCAAGTAGTGCAGTTGCTCACAAATTACAATGCTTAGATAGATATACCTCACAAGAAAGCAAATACTTTCTTGTGAGGTATGGCTAATCTTTGAGAACATTCTTTGAGAACTTCTCATTTTCTAAATGCTAATATTAAAATAGTAGGTACTATCTAATGTCTTGCAATGAAATTGTTCAAAAGCATTGAATTTTATGCAGGACTTAAAGCTAACAACATTTGTTCTAAAGTATGCTTTGAAGTGCCTCTGACATCAGCACTAGTCTGCAGGTTGTAAATATAGAGACTTGTGCCAGGAAAGTTACAGAGGTGACAAGTGACCTGCAAACATAGAAAAGAATCTGGTAAGTCAGTACTTCTTCATTCAACTTTCCAAAATGGTTTTTGAACCATCACCGCTGAAGTATTTTGTTTACACAGGCATATTACGGAAGTATTACCAAGCCAAGACATTACAGCTCTGTAGTTCCTTGAAGTGATTAAAAACTTATCTGTATAAATCCATTAATAAGGAACTAGGAGGCATACAAGTCTCCCTTTCTAGAAAATCATGACTAAAAATAAAACAAGATATAAAAAAAAAAACCAGAACAAAGGCAACACAATCAAACTACAAAAGATCCTTAGTTTCAGAGTTTGTTGGGGAGGAGATTTCTTTTGATTTTTTAAGAAAATATATACTGATAATATGAAAATATTGATCAAGCTCATTTTGATTTCCTTTTGGTTATTTTTTTTCTCTTCAATTTGTAAGAAAATAATCCCCAAATGTCATTTGTTGAGACATGCAGTTGCATGTGTACTGTTCACTGAAAATATGAACAGATGTATATTTGAGCAGTAAGGGGACACTTCATTACCAAAATCTACAGACACAGATTTAGCTGAGCAGTTGCCCAGCGTGTCCTGTCAATGCACAGATGGAGGCAGTGATGTTGTGTTTCTTTGGCTGTGCCTGGGGAAATGCTGTAGGACCTAAGACACAGCACCCCAGACCCCCACAAACCACATGATGTCATTACTGTCGCTAAATCTGTTGGGTCTAGCTGAGATAATTTTCTCCGTAGCAAACTTTGTAGTGCTGTACTTTGTCTTGGTGACTAGAAAGGTGTTGATAACACACCATTATTTCTGCTACTGTTGAGCAGGGCATGCACAGCACAAAGGCTCTCTCCAACATTCCCTCACTCACCCAGGAGACTGTGGGTGGGCAAGACCTTGGCAGAGGAAATAGTCAGAAGAGCTGACCCAAACTGATCAAAGGAATATTCTATACCATTTGATGACTGTTCAACAATAAAAGCTAGGAAAAAGGAGGAGGAAAGGGACCATTTGTCACTACATTTGTCCTATGGAGCAACTGCTACGTGTACTGCAGCCTGAAACCTCATTTCCTGGGAAGTGCCTGGACATCACCTGCTGATGGGGAATAGAGAATACTTTGTTTACTTTTCTTTCTGCATGTGGCCTTTGCTTTTTCCTTATTAGACTGCATTTCTCTGAACCCATGACACTTTTCCATCTTATTTTCTCCCCTGCACACCAGCAGAGGAGGGGGGATGGAATGGCTTGGTAGGTAGCTGGTGTTCAGTCAGGGTCAACCCATCACACTAAAAAAGATCCTTTTTTGGCAGCCCTCATTTCTCACCACCAATAATACTGCAGCTTTCTTTAGCAATCCAGAGGCACATCATGGATTCTGCTCAGATACAAAGGCCAGTCTTCCTCTTAATCTGCCAGCTCAAACCCATAGGAGTTCCACTCTAGTAAAGTGGAGTGACACAAACATAAAGCCAATGAAAGCTGTAAATGAGATCCATCAAATATATACATACAGTTTATGAAAGGCTTCAAGTTATTTGTCATGCTTAGCTCCTGTAAACATTGCATTCCAGGATTCTGGATTTTAAACAGATTAAAAAAAAAAAAATCTCAAACTCAGTAACAATAGTGGATATTCAAGTAAGTGAGCGATATGAGTGCATATTTGATAAGAAAGCATTTTTATTATTGGCAACAAGCACTTGGCTTGATGCTACTTAATAATCAAGTGGATTTCTAGGTATGACTTCTTAGGAAAACCAACCCATGCAGTGGCAAAGGAACCAGCAACATTTAAGGAGCTGTAGCTACAAGTACTTGTACTGAATTTTGAAGAAAGCAGTGCAGAAACCTTCAGCATTATCCAATCTTGTAATAATTATTCAAGATGTCGATTCTAATATTAAGTAAGAAAAGTAAGACTAATGTCAAATAAATACTTAGTAAGGAACACCATATATATTTTTTCCCCTGAATGTTCTCTAATACTAAAATTTTTAAAATAATGCTTCAGCAAGTGTCATTTTAAGGATTTTTCAGGAACCAGCAAACAGTATAAGCTTTCACAAAATAAATGTTGACTCCAATAGTCATTGTTTCAGTACCCAACTAGAGTCACAGTCCAGACTGCTGCTATGTGAGTCAGAATGGTGCTGTAGCAAAAAACCCTGAAATATCTAACAAGAAAACTCAGGATATGCCCACTAAGGAACAGCAGTATCCAAAATTAAAATGCATAAGCAGATACTCCACAGAGACAGAAAAACCCAAGAAAATACCAGCACATTCCAGGGATAAATGCCAGAAAACAGGAGGAGGTTCAGAATGAGGCAGCAGGTCTCTCTCCCCCCTCTGCCAACACCAGTTAGGTTACATTTCCTCAGTCAGCCATGGTCTTTCCCCCAAGCTGTACAGTAGGAGGCACTCCCCTGCCTGGTTCTGTGTGCAATAGAGAAAAAGATGTTGTCTGTGCTAGTTCTGAGTTACAGGATCATCAGGAAGGATAGGCCAAAATAAGGATGGACAGTTCTGGGGCAAACTTACATGTAATTACACTGTGCTTTTTGATGACTCTTTTACTTGGGATATACTATTTTATTTACAAGGACATAGATCCTTGTAACCTTTTCAGGGTATATATTCAAGTATAGCACATGGAGCTAGCAATTACAGAAGATCCAGTATCTTTCAACCACTCTTGGGATTAGACAAAGAATTAAAATTGTAGTTGATTGTGCCTCATGACTGAAATCTGTCTGCTACAGCTTGGCAAAAGAATGCACTTTTCAATACATCTGCTTTAGTCCTTTCACTGGCTCAGAAAAAAAAGAAGAGAAAAAGTGCAAGGCTTTTTAAATGCAGTAAAATTGCAAACAATTAGGAATGAAGTCTGAAATACCTGAATAACAAAAAGTGAAATACTGCAGAGATGCCAATGTAATGGGCAGTCATGGAGTACCAGAGCTCTTCATCAAGTTCTCTGCATGCCTCTGGTCCTCTACTCACATTTGTCCACACTAATCCTCTCACGCTTTTGTTCTAGCTGGTTTTATGTTTCTTCTCTTCATAGTGTTCTTCTATGCTCATTTCTAGTAATTTTTTTATACTAATCTATATAACAGAAACCTTTTTTCCCTCTTTTCTCCTGCAAATTTGCTTCACACATTTACATAGACAAAACAGAACTCATTAAAAAAATGCATAACCTGAAGCAGATTTTAATTTCATCTCCTGATCAATTCCCACTTTTTATTTCTTGTCTTCAGGAACTTCCTTAGCCTTGACAGAAACGTATCAACTTAGGAGAAGAATCTTGGAATATCTTGGAAGTTGGCAGCACTTCTGGCAGTGTACAAATAGTAAACAAAGACACCAAAAAAACAGAGGTAGTAAAATGCATTTTTCCAATCATGTACTCTAAAGAACATAATATAGGGAGGTCTCCCTACCCCACATTTAAGTGTTCTTAACATTTCAAATAGAGAGGAAAAATCAGTAGAAAAATGGAAATCTACTCTTGTTGACCTTCAACTAAAGTACCTGTCCTATGGCATGTGCCAAAGATGGATACAGGACATGTGACAGACTGCAAACAGGCATATAAACAGGCTGTGTTCATGTATGATGAGTTTATTAACTCTAAAGTAATGCCACAGCACACAAATTCTTACTACTGCATCACATTGCTACTTACTACTACAATACATTACTACTTCATCACATTTGTGTTAGATCCACATTATTGTTGTCTGAAGGATGGATCTGCTTTTTCCACACACACAGAGTCTTTGGGTTTCCTTATTAACCCAACAACAGTGTTTTACTTGTCTGCACATTCTATTAGTGACATATTGAACAGAAAATGAATACTATCTGTATTATCTCATTTTTAAGCATTTTCCCTATTTTTCCACAACGTCTCTTAGAAAAATGTATACATGTCTGCATGAACTAAAGTTCCTATTACCTCTGTGCAACTGATGTATCTGGATACTCTGTCTCACTGAGGGAGCTGGGGGTGGGGAGATGACTCAGCAGCTGAATGCAACATTAAACTACCTCTCATGACAAGCTCACTTCCGTGCCTTTGGTGCTTCTTCACCATTACAAGATGTAAAAATCTATGGCATCTTTCTTTTGGACGCCATCAGCTGGAAATGGTACCATGCCAGGAGCAGGCCCATGTCAGCATCCGTGTTCTTCAGGGCTGAAGAGAGCGGGAGGGCAGCTGCCCACCCGCCCACATGCAGATGCTGTAGGTGTTAGTTATACTCTTCCTGAATGCCTGCTCATGGACTAGCATATGTCTCTAGCTTTCATTTCTCTTTTTTGAATCCAAACTTTTCACTATATTCTGTTGAATCAACAACAAGTTACAAAGCCAGGTCGTTCTCATAGGCATCTCAGTCTGGTGACAATATTGTTTTCTATGGTATGAGTGGCCAGAATTGTTTCCTCTGTGATAAGGAGAAAGCCTACGCCTGAGCCAAGGTTGCCCACCTCCCCTAGCACTGAAGCAAGGCCCCCACTTGCCTGGAGCCTCCTTGCCTTGGAGGCATGTTCTGCCCGAGCTGCCCCTGCTCCAGCGCTGCCGGCTCCTCCTGCCGCCGGCGGTCCCGGGGGAAGCCGGAGCTCGCCATGCTCACACAGGAGCGATGCCCGCAGAGCACGAGTCACCGAGCCCTCCCCTGGCCACCTGCCGTGCGGCCACTGAGCAAAGCAATGAGGTCAGTGTGCTGGGAAGCCGAGGTACTGCCCCAGAGCAGATCTCATGCTCTGAGAAGGGGAGGAAACAGACCCCGAAGAACTTTTCCAAGTAAAGTAAAAGAAAGCTTTCCTCCTCTCTGCCACGGTAAATGCGAATGAGGGAAGGATAACTCAGTCACCAGCATCAGTAATGCTCATCCACGGCCATGCACTACCTGTCACTGCGACAGGGTCAGGAGTGGACATTTTCACTCAATTTAGTGAATTTATTTGGAGGCAAAACTCTTCTCTGCTTATGACAGGATCTTTATCACCACTCTGTATTCACTGCTGCTGACCCCAGTTTCTTCCACCTAGAGGAAAAAAAACCATGTCTAATGATGTGACAGAGTTTATCTGCCATACTTTTAGGTTGTAATGATATTCAAATCATCCTAAAAATCTGCACGTTTTCCCATGAGCCTTGCTAGCTCCTGTTGGTGGCCAGCTGCATGCTCCCTGCTGTGGCAAGCTGCCAAAACTCATTTCTTTCCATCCTGAGTGCTGTGAATCACTGAGCAGGACATCCACAGGCTGCTCCCCCTTGCCAAGACCATGGCTTGCTCTTTAGCTGGTTGATCCTCAGAGGTAGCAGAAAAAGTTTTTCATGAAACTCTGTTATAAGTGACTAACATAAAACAACGTATTTAACTTTTTTTTTTTTTAACTGTAAGCACCTAGATAAATTGAAACCTGTTTTTCAGGAAAGCTGTGTGTTTATAGTAAAGATATTCATTAGGAGCAATAAAAGCCGTAGGTGCTCAGCACTTACGCTGCCAGACCTCTTATTCAGATGTTTAATTGCAGGAACTTGCATTTGAAAATGCTGCCCTAAGGAACTTAACAACCCGTCTCAGAGCAGCTTAATTGGTCCAGACAAGTCCAGACTGAAATATGCAACATGCTGTGGCATCTCTTTGGAATACGTGTAATATCAGAAAACCCCAAGCAATCCACATTAAAGTGTAAAAATATTTCACAGTATGTTTCTGTCCAAATCCAAGGTTTTCTTTTTCTACAAATGCCTGCCTGAGATTTGAAGGTAGAAATGGAAGTAAAACAACAGAGAAAACTATTAGTCACCCACTAATAAAAAGCAAAAGTCATACTTAATGAAAGAAATCTTTTCAATAAAATAATTTATCTCTCTGCTTTATTCTAATCCTTTGTCATGTGAAGAATTTATTCATACATGAGAGTCAAATTAAAAAAGCCACAGATCACCTCACTATTTTTCCCTGCAAAGACTTCTATGGGTCCATCAGTTCTCCTGAGAGCAAAATTTTGTCTTTCACAGTCTCTGTCATATTCTTGCATCACAGCTTCAGTTTATTATTACTTTGTTTAAATAAGTTATCCATAAATTCCAGCCTGGACATCAGCATTTGTCTTAATTAAAACCTCATGGCAGTTTCAGTTGGAAGCTATTTTTCTTTTCCCTACTGAAAAACTCTACTGTGAAGTATTCACAACCCAGCACGACCCTTTGTTCCATACAGGAGATGGCTGCGTTTCATCAGCAGCGGGTGAGGTAACTCCTACCTACACAATCCCCAAAATCGCCATGAGAACTGTGAAGATTAAAAGGGATGATTTAAACAAAAACTGTCATTATGCTGATTAAAGGGGAAAGATCTTTACATGCTTAAAACCACATGCAAAAACTAAGGGAGGGGCAGGAGGGGGAGAATATATACCAGATGCCTAAATGTACCTAGGGGATAGTGAGTTCTGATTCAAGATTATTTACCCATCCCTGTTCTCCCACACACGTCCCTAAGGAAAACAGGAGGAGGGTCTGTTTCTGTGATGTCTATTTCCCAAAGCAAAGGAACACAATGCAGCGATCCTGGAAAAACCTGTTTTCCTGTGTTTCCACCAACTGAGAATGCGCTCTGCATTAGCATGCTATTTTAAAAACACCCGAAAGAAAAGACCCATGGGCCCGGCGGCGGGTGAGCGGCAGCGCGGTCTGCGGGCAGCGCGGTCCTGCAGCGCCCGGCGGGGACAGCGCCCGGCGGGGACAGTGTCCTGCCGGAGCAGCACACCCACCCCACGGACTGACTAGCTGCCCCTACTCAGTGTAGCAAACGTGTTGAAGCATTTACTAGAGCTTGTTGCTCCGGCACCTGGCAGAGTAAGGGGGCTGCCGCATGAGAGGTGTTGTAGAACCTCCTGCTGCACCGCCCTCCCAACTTGTCACCTTCTCTTTTGCTTCTTTTTTCCTCTCCCGAGGCCACCTTGGCGAGGGATGGAGAACCCTTGTGGCTCGCCACACCTGAGCCTCTCTCACCCTTCCCTGCGGTCGGCGAGTCCATCGGCCTCCTTAAATCCTGAGAGGGGAAACACAAACCAGGTGCAAAGGGGCCGCTGCCACCCTGCCTGCTCCGAGGGCTCCCAGCTCGCTCCCAGCGCCTTCTCTCGGGGCTGCTCGGAGTGCGCTGCTCGGATTGCGCTGCTCACTGCGCCTTTAAGGTACCCACAAGGCCTGAGCACGTTCACTGCCTCCCTGGGGACAAGGTAGCTGCTGGAGATATCCACTCTGTATGGCCTTACAAGCCATCTAGAAATGGAAGAGAAGCTCAACAGGATGAACGCTGAGATACAGGTGACTTCAGAGGTATGCATTGTGCATAGAAGGTAATTCTGGAAGTTGCAGAACTAAGATTTTTTGCATGTTCAATACAAAAAATATTTACTGCTCTGTCCACAGAATTGTCCTTCACTTTGCAGCAAGACTTTTACCACCTAAGCCAGTTCCAAGTACGTATCAATAGAAATATAAAGCTGGAATTGGGACAGTGTTTAGGAATCACTTACTTATCTAGGATCTCCCATTGAATTTTGGTGGATTTCAGAGCATCTAATACAAGAGCTTCATGTCTATCATGCCATTAAAGGAAAACCCAGAATTAAAAAAATTGTCAGAGGATGCACATGCATCACACTCCCATATGCAAATAATCTGTATGCATAATACTTCACTGCTGTGAAATACAGAGACAAAGCATGCAGATTCATATTTATTTGAGAACTTTAGTTGTGAAGCAAGACACACACAATTAAAGGGTAACAAACTCAATTCACAGCAGAGTGCAGAAAAAAGAAAGTACAGTACTAACTCTCTGAGAGGATTCAATTTTCATCATGTACCTTTGAATGTCAAGTTCTGAATGAAGGGAGACCAACATGCACTGCAAAACCTGTGGATCAAAGAGAGAAAAGAAGGGGAGGGGGAGAGATAATTGTTAACAGGAAAAGAAAAAGGAGAACAATAGAAATTAAAAAAGAATAATCCGTACATAATGAAAGTATGCAAGAGAAGAGAAGAGAGGAGAGCTGAAGAACAATGAAGGAAATGCACATGTGGCAGAGAACGATATGCTCTATCAATACTTAATATGCAATATTTTCAGAACTCTTGCTGGACTCAGTTCAGATGTGCTACATGTATGCCAAAGAAACAATGCTCTGATGTAAGAGTTACTGGTTGAAAGCTGAGCCTCAGAGAATTGTATATATATAAACCATAACTGATAAATAACAAAACATTTTCCTGAGAAATGATACAACTCTTGGCTGGAGTTAGCGGCAGTCATTACACTTCTGTGTTCATTTCACACTTACTACAGGGACGTGGAATCCTTCAAGCAGAACTTAGAAATATTGTGTAACTCAAGAGTAACCACAACTTTAAAAAGAACAAGAGAAACTATGGTATGAATAAAATGTTTTCACCAATCACATCTCTCTTTATTATTCTACCTCTGATCTTAAACCCCAGAGAATGTGAGAATTTGCTAAAAGGGATTTAAGGGCCAAAAAAGCCCAAACCTTTTTTTCCTACAACACATGAATGAGATGCTAATTGGAGGGGAAATTGCCTACTGCTGTTTGAGTTTGAAGAGATGGAGGTCCTGTATTTTTTTAATCTTCATTTACCTGTGGATGGAGGTAAGGGAGATTTTTGTGGAGTGCTCTAAAAAACCTTCTCTAAGCAACCAATTTCTCCTTCAACAGAATCAAGCTCCCACAAAAACTACTGCTTCCCATTTCAGAATATGCAGCTATTCATACCAGGCAAAGAAATGCAACTGCTTTGACAACAAGGACGTCATTGTTAAAGAATCTTATTTAGCAAGTAATTATAATGCCAACATCACAATTAAGAGAGTAATTCAAAAAACCTTTTGAATTTTACAAACCCAGAGGATATGAGCATGTGAGAGCTGATTCTGGGGATGAGATAAGCAGCTTAAAAGTATGCTATGATTTTTCATGCTTTTGTCCGTTGGATACTTTGGAAGGGCAGTGCCATTTTATTTTAAAGAGAACAATAGATAATTTTTCTCTCTATGATAACTGCATGGTTTAGAATTGTTCAAGTAAAATGTGATTTTTACAAATAAGCTATTTATGCAAACACAGTACAAATTAAATGTAGCCTTCCGGCAACAACTGGAAACATTCCAGTTCCAAACCACAAAGACAAAACAGTCTGTTGCTAATGTCTCGGTAATACTGAAACTGTATTAGGGTTTTTCATGTTTTTATAATGTTACCACCCCACATATGCGAACCTGAGAAACCCTCCTTGTCTTTTATTAAATAATTCTGTTTAAAAAAAAAAAAATATAAAAAAAAAAAAAAAAAAAAGACTGTATAAGACCAAGTCCCTTCTCAATGCCAAATACACAAGACTTCCAAGGGGAAAAAAAATCATCCTGGCATGTTTGCTTGACATTCAGGCATCATTACACACCAAGACCACATGTCAGAAGGGACATTACTCTGCCCAATGGCAGCATTAAAAGTATGCAACAGTCACCCTTCCTAAAGCCATTGCATAGGAACAACTTGAGCTACTTAGTTTCCTCAAAACCTTCTCACCTCGTGGAGGATTACAACTGTGTCACTTTTCTCTGGACTTCCCTAGTCTCAAGAGAAGTGAAACATCAATTGTGACCTAAGGGTGGGTAAAGAAATGAGGCTGCTTGAGGAAACCTGCAATATTTCTCACCCTCAATCCAGAGAAAATGTTGCCCCTATCCCTAATTCTTCCCCTCCTCTCATCACAACATGGTATTTATTTTACAGCAAGTAGAGAAATTAAGATTTACAGTTAAAATACATAAAATGAGTCCACCTTAGATCCAGAAGTCTCTCCTACCTCCTGCAGGAAATGATTTGAAATCTTATGGATATGCTGCCAGATTAACAGCTAGTGTTCTCTGAATAAGAACAGTCTTGCAGGAAAAAAAGAACAGCACACAAATCCAGAACCACAAGAGCAGGGCAGCAGGAGGCTTCTTCAGCTCCTAAATAAGGTAGCACAAGGAGACTAACAAGGCATCCACGATGTTATGCAGCAAACTTCAAATCCCCTAAAGAAGATCCAGACATGCCAATGTGGGAGAAATATAATTAAGAGCATTACTGCAGCCCACGTAAAGACCTTATTATGAATGAAATTTGAAGACATTTGGGTCTGAATCCAAACCTGAAGCATGGCTTCCTTTGGAACTTTCCAAAATATTTCTTAACTGTCTGCATTTCTATCCAAACTCAACACCACACTGATGCCTTCATCAGCACTCCACTAACCTCAGGGGTATTTAAAGATGGAAACCAATAATGATCTCTTTTTTCCTTCTAGATTGTAGAGGAGTATGATTTCTTTCCATTTATCAGCACACATATGGATATATATAGTCCACAATGATGGGAAATGATTCCAAGGAGAGCTTTGGAATTTCCAAATGCAGCAAGGGCTGTGGTCTCTCGACTCCAGGGACAGATTTCTGGGACAATCCTCTGTCTTCTGCTTCCCTCACTAACTCTGTCATTGTTTTAGAGAGGTGAGGAATCAAAACAAATACCCAGCATGAGGAGAGAAGCAGGATGTTGGAGCAAATCCCACAGAAGATTAAAAAGCCCCGGACTCGACTTACTAAGAAATAATTGTAGAGTGCAGAACACTCAACTAACGTGCTCTGAGCAACCTCTGCTGGCCAGCAGATAGGATCCCAAGCCTTCTCCTAAATGGAGTTGTACAAAGCCTGTGATTTTGTTCTCATCTATGAGTGCAGATCCTTTGCTGACTTGAATGAACATTACTTGACCAGCTCTAAAAGTGCAAGGAAAACCTGTGAAAGGTGAGCCTGTCACATCCCAATGAGATGGAAAAAAACCAGGGATTTCCACTTCCAAATACCCTCAGAGCCTGTTGAAACTAGTATTATGTTTTTACAAGTTGTGGAAGCAAACAATCAGAATACAAGAGGCACCAATGCTTGTACATGTTGGACTGGCATGCAAAGAAACAGATTAATACAGGCAGGTGGACATATAAAAGTAATACCAAAAAAAATCAACGAAAGAACAGAAGTAGTTTCCTGTGGAAAAAGGTGGAAGATACCAGAGGCCAAGAAGAGTGGAAGCTGGGGCTGAGACACAACACACAACCAAGAAATGGTTGCAGTGTCATTACTGGCAGGTAGGAGCAGGAAGGGGCATTACATATGAGAAAATTTTGGAAGCCAGACATCATTATAATGAGAAGAGTACCAGAGACAAAGGAAACAGCTG
The DNA here is from genome assembly GCA_013397245.1 of Thryothorus ludovicianus. NCBI lineage: Eukaryota > Metazoa > Chordata > Aves > Passeriformes > Certhiidae > Thryothorus > Thryothorus ludovicianus. The sequence continues at coordinate 226,229 of VZTB01012118.1, read as the reverse complement.
CAAAACATGTTGCTTTTGAACTTTAAACCTAAATGGAACAAGTGGTGGCCCTGGAAAAAGGGTGTGGAAGGCTAAGAGTCATAGGAGGAAAGCGAAGTTTTCCAGGAATGTGCTGAATGTCATCAAACAAAAACATAAGGAAAGTCTGGTGAATACCACTTGTAAAGTAGTGCCTAAAGGAATACACAGCAGCTTAGGGAGGACAAGGATTAATACCTTGGGGCTGACTGACTGCATTAGTCATTATCTCAGAGCCCTCAAAACAAGGGTGAATGAACTGCAAGTCTGCCTTGTGGGATCTGCTTGCTAAGCAGATCAAAGGAACATATTCACCATTTTAAGCAGGATCAGACCTGTTGAACACTGAAATTCTAAGTCTCCAGAGGAAAACGCAGATGCTTGTGTTGATGATTTAGTAGGAGACATCTGTCCCCCTGAGTCAGTCTGAAATAATGTCACAGAAGGGTGTTAGGAGCACAATGTGCTCCCTCCACAGGAATGCAGCACTGCTGTTCTGGCTGGCAGTGACATACAAGCTGAAACGCCTTTTCACTGGCAGTGCTGCAAAAGAGGAGCATAAGTTTTTTCCCTTTTTTTTTCAGCCTGTGTAATATGCCCTTGATTTATGCTTCTGATGGATTTCAAAAGGGAAGTCCTTACAAAAGCAGAATACATTAAGCACATTACATTTATCATGGGTCACCCAGGAAGATGACACTGTTGTTAAGAGAAAAAGCAGCTAAAATCAGAGAAATGCAGGAGTACAGAATGAAGCAAAGGGGGGGCTAAGCCAGGACCCCAGGACATTAGGATGACAATTAGCGTTCCTTAGGTTTACTGTGGGTGAAATCCTGCAGAGACATGCAATCAGCTGAAGCTGCAGGGAAATGGTAATGAGAACACAAAGGGCTTGAGATGAGTATGTAGATGATGATATACAACTAAATGAGATGCTGACTCATAAGTCCTCTAAAACAGCTTGAAACTGAAGGAAGGAAATGAGGATTAACCGCCTATTTCCTGTGCGCAAGGGTTTTGTGGGGAGGATGCGAGAAAATGGTGTTTCTCAACAATGCTGGGATGGGAAAAAGTCAGGATGGCAACTCAGCTGGGATCAGGACAAAGAGGTTCTTCCAACAGAAACGTTAAGCACAGAAGTATCTGCCAAAGAAGGGAAAGGGTGCAGCCTTTTATCACATGAAAACACAGTCAATGTACAGGATCAACTGCAGGCGATCTACACGACAGCACTTAAACAACTGCAGGGGTGGGGGCGACACACAGTGGTGATGGCCAGTGACAAATGGTTCCAAAGGAAGCATGGGAACAAAAAGGCTGGTGAAATTCAAACCAGGAATGCACTCAGAGAGATAGCAAAGGAAGAGGTCTGCACAAAACATTATGACTTCTTATGTTTCAAGTTTTTCATTTTCCAGCACATTCTACATCTACATATCCCTCAATCTACAGTCTATGGCTCGAACACATTGAACATTACAGCTGAAAATGACATATGTAAACCAGGCAAACTGTTTTGCTTTTGATTTCCAAACAACAACAACAAAAAAGAAGGCTCTTCTCTTCATTGTTGATTTTCATCTTCCTCACAGTTCTTGTAAAAAAATAGCTTAAACATTGTGTTTCATTTCAGGGAGGATTAAAACTTTTATTTAATATGATTTCATATAATATATATAGTAAATGTTAAGAGCAAACACCCAGAATGAGAAAAAAATCTCAAGGGAATACAGATCATAGTCCAAATTATACTTTTAAAGAGATATAAAATATTTACATCTTTAAAGTAAAAAGTAGTCTGGTATTTAAGGAGTTCAGAATTTCTCCAGGGTCACATAGCTTTCTCTGTTTCTCTCCACCAATGTAGAGATGCTGTGTTGAAACACCTTATTTTTGCACTGCCTCAACATAAATACAGTATTGTATCTATACTCCAGTTCCCGTACAATAGTGAAGGAAAATGTAACTTCTTGTTCACCTGAGATGTCTTATAAGTCTAGGGGTTTTTAAGCAAGAGCCTGCAGGGCATTATATGTTTCAGTCTTGGCTTTATGCTTAAAGTATACAATTAAACACATAATTAGGAATAATCATAGAAGAAATCCATGAGACTTTTCATTAATGAAGTCAGGCATGAATAGATTGTTGGGTTGCTCCTGGGCCCTAGCACCTATAGGGGTGGGGCTTATCAGACTCTTCTCTTTCCCCATTGCACATAAAAGTAACCAAGACAATACATAAAAGATATTATTCCCGTATTTATGATTTATCTGTCCCCCACTACAGAATTTAAATATCACTGTGCAGTGCAACATTCAAACCCAGACTGGTTGGTGCAGGCTGAAGAAAATATGATGAGTGGTCCTAATTTCTCGGAGGTAATCTGAACCTGATTTGAATCCATGAACCTGAACTTGAATCACTCCTCTGTGATGCAAAAATCTGTATGCGAAAAGCCTCTGTTGTACAGACCTGGAAAACTGAAAAAACATTGGATGATGATCTCAAACTTGGTAGCCTAACGAGGCTTATGAGTTTACAAGGAGATACCTCCCTGTGCCTCCTACTAATTCTGGTAAGATTTGCATGAAACAAACCAATTTTCAGTTAGTCGTTCAGTTGGGGTTTTCAGCCACTGACATGTAATAGCTGAGATAGCCAACAATTTAAATATGGATTCAGAGACTAAACTGTACTAAGTAAGTGTCAAAAATATTGTTTACGATTTTTCCATATTTGTTCCACTGTTGGGTATCAGGAAAATTACACAAATGCAGTATTTTTGTTTTCAACAGAGTATCTCTCCTATTATTCTCCCCTTCCTCCTATCATTATCATCTCTTCTTGGAATCACAATATATTGCTGAAGATAAACAACAAAAAATATTATAAATCTTTATAAAGGAATAAAGAAACAATGATGACCCAAGAAGGAAAAGATTTTCATGAGCTGTCTCCAGTATTTTGAAAACTAAGAATAGTAGAGAAAATGTGATGTTTAAAGAACATAGCTGTTTCTCTCTCTCATTTTTCTGTGGTATTTTTCTCCCAACTTTATTTAAACATCTGGCTGACCTGGTTATTCATACAACAACCATCGCTGAAAAGCACAGTATGGTGTATGCAAGAACAACTGATGGTCTACTGAGAACAACATCCTCTGAAATGCAGAAAAATGCATGGACTTGTCATCTTTCATTGCTCAGATTTAATTGTAATGTTTCTTTAACAAGTTCTTGCTTTTGGACTTCATTTTGGCTTTCAATATTGATTAAATGTCTCTAATTTTTTAGGCTGTAATCTGCTCATCCATTTAAACCTTATAAAAACTACTCAAAGTGATAAAAATTTGGATTAGTTCCCATTAAAAATTATAAGGTTACAGGAGTTGATCCCCCAACCCAAAGAGGAAAAAAAATAAAATTTTATATTAACTCAGAAGAGAGTATAAACAAAAATGTGTACACACATTTTGTTCCACATTTTTGCTGTGTACCTCCAGAAGACAAAACAACTTTAATGGACAGGTTTGCTAATAACTTAAAGCCCACAACTCCAAATGATGGTCTCAGCCAAAAACCACCATTTTAACTACTGACCCAGACAACTTTAGGAAAGTGTTCATGCAGTAGAGTGTCAGGATGCCTGGGACTGCACCCAGTACCCTGCTTTTCTGCTCAATTTTTATGAAAAAACAAAACCTACTTCATTTATATGCTTCAAAGCTCCTGGCATCTTTAATGAAAGTAAGTTGTAGAGCAGAAGCAATTTAGAGAATACTCATGGAGGGTAACCTAAGAAAAATCAACAGAGAACTGCAGTGGCAACCTCGTATTTTGGCAAGTCTTACCAAGTATTTCTCAACATACCAAAGCATTCTTAGAAAATTTCATTAGAATTCCCTTGACCACAGAGAAAGGGTGAATAACTTTGGTCCAATCACAGCTTTCTATGGTCTTAGAGTTAACAAGCTTTGGTTCCCATTTCAGTCACAAAACCACTTTTCCTGTCCTTGGCCCACCATGTACAACTGAACTCACAGTACCTTTTTAGTTTACATGGCTTCTGCAATAATTAACTCATGAACAGTTTCCAGCACATTGAAGGGAAAACTGCTACAGAAAAGTATTACATTTATACACTACATTAAGTTTGCTCTTAACCTCTTGTAAGGATCACCGTCTTAGCACAGTAGGAAGGTTTTGGTAAGGACAGTCTCCTACATTTTCCCTTAGAACACCTACAACTTTAAACTACAACATCAAACATAAAAAGGCTACCTGTTTTATGATTAACTGAATTTATTATCTTCCACCCTTTCTTAAACACATGTCATCTACACAATTACAGGAGAACTGTGAGCTCAGAAATGCCTTTGTACAGCACACATCAGCTTACAGTTGAATAGTTACAGAGTAATTAGAGAGTCCAGGAGAATAAGTCAGTCTTACTATCTCAAATTATCAGTTATCTCATATAACTGAGACAGATAAATATCAAGTACATATAATGTTATACACAAACAGTGAGATTCTGCAAGGTCCCAAGTGAGTCCTGTTTTTGATGCAATCAGATATCACTGCTATGATGCCAGGGGCTAATTAACTCCAGCCAACTTTAAGTGTGGAAAATTATTGTGACATCACTATAGCAAAGCAACACTTTAAGCTTCCATTGATATGAATATTTACACATTAATTTAATTTTCAGATTTAAATATAAATAGTCAAATACTATACACTGTTCAGGAGTCCACATTGCAATACATTTTATGATGTACTTCAAAACTTTCTTCTTAAAATTATCTTCTCACACTTAAGGCATACGATGTAAACCCAATAATAAACAAACCATAACATCAACCCATTAATCAGATATGTCAGTTTAAATATATCCTATTTGGGAACAAAAACAAATGCTACTGGCTTTATAAACCTTATGGAACAGGGAACAAAGATAGAGTTGGATTTCAAGAGTTGATGTCATCATTGTTCACAAGCCAACAATGGGCTTTAAAACTGAAAAGAATCTAAAGCATATAAAATGGTTTCCAACTTGTAAGGGGCCAGACCCCTCGCCAATGGATAATAACTTGCAATAGAGTTTAGGTTTTTTCCCTGAGGACAACCTGGGGGAGGGGATCTAACACATTCATGCAGAACAGAATGTGCACTTCTGTATTCTTATGTGCTATAAAGAGACATATCTTTCTAAAATCTCATTTATTCATATTGTGCATATCTTCTCTTCAAATGCTTAAATTTTCACAAGTTGGGATCTTTACATGGAACATCTTTTTTCCCCAAAACCCTTTCTAGCTGTAGTGCGAACATCACTCTTAAATGACAAAGTATCAAAAATTAGGAGAAAACAAGCCTAATATCCCTGAAAGTCTTCAAGGACAGGCTGCACAGAGCTCTGAGCAGCCTGCTCCAGTGCAAAGTGTCCCTGCCCATGGCAGGGGGGTGTAACCAGATGATCTCTAAGGTCCCTTCCAACCCAAACCATTCCATGATTAGTAGGCGCCAATAAATGCGCAATCTTTTCTGAATATCAGAGAGAGGTGCAGTGAGGGGAGTATGTACATTCGAATTTTCTCTTTCATGATTTAGTTTTCTTTTAGCACATACGCACATTTTAGAACACAGTATCCTTACAACTGCTGAAAATTTACCAAATCAAATCTTAAAACTTTGAAATGAAGTAAACTTTAGTAGACAAAACCAGATGAGCAGTACATAGAAATACATTCTGCTCTTTTGTAAATATTCAATGACCTCAAATTCTTCAGTGCCTTCCCTCTCCAAAATTCAGCAAAAGAAAATGTTATTTGTTCAAGCAAAAAGGGTATACACAAATATTTGAAAAAAACTGTCTCAGTTTCTTCTAATCACATGTCACAGCCTCCAATAGCCAATAAATACTGTAGACAGAACATGATGTTGGTTTGTACTTGAGATTATCCATTTGCTGGTTACTGATGCTTCTGAGTTTTAGGTATGCACACAAAAGGAATCCTGATTCCACAAAAGCTCATGGAATGTGTTTTACTACAGGCATCCCTACAGGTTATCATCTTTAAGTGTCATTAAACTTCAAAAACAGATTTCAATTATTCAAAGTGAAGAAAGGATGGGCTCTAATGTATTGTTCTTGAAGGAATCTGAGAATAATTTGTTTTCCAACAGGTGATTCTGCAGGCCTTAAAAAGCAAAACATTCTGGCAGCCGTCTTTTAAGATGTATCTGAACATGGGTGAAGGTGCCTAGTCTTGTGAAAATAAATGTGTCCACAGACTCTACAGATATTCCATTGTAGCTTTGCTTCTGTCTGGTGTTTGCTGTCTGTCTTGGTGTTATATTGGAAACTAGAAAGTAATCCCTATTTTGGTCATGGAGCAATATTTAATTTTTTTGGCCTCTGTTCCTCATCCTTCACTTGTCTGTTTTTTAGATGGAAACAGAACTTTTTTCTTCAGACAGCAGTGAAATGTATATTGTCTGTTTACAATCATCAAGGCCATCTATTCTCTGATATAGTTGTTAGCAAGGAAAACTCTGTGATGGTAGGTTACAGCATCTAAGTGTGCACTGCAGAGGTGCTTATTTTCCTTTCAGTGCCCTCAAGAGATTATCTTCTGGCTTGCACTTGTATCAATTCTGATTGAGAGAAATCATGAAATCATGATCCTGAGATATACTCAGCAGTACTACTCTATTCAGCATGCTGTTCACAACATAAAGTGATGACAGACATTGGTGTTCCCAGAAATAATATCCAGGTTGACCAGCCAGAAAACATAGATCTTATTCTCATCCACTCAGAAAGGAGATGCAAAGATGGTTTACGTGGGAGATAATAGTTGTATGACAAATACTCCATACTACAGGATCTTATATTTGGTTGCTGCAGAAGAGAGTCTGAGAAACTCTTCTTTTTCTTTAAACCTGAAGGTTCTGGGATAAAGTAATTCAAAACTGAAGAGGTACTCTGATTTGATGAACTCAAAAAGAAATACTAAATTCTTATGAAGACATGAACATATTCAAGACTTCTATTCACACTGACAATGGTACCCTATTATCCCTTTAACCCTCTTGAAAGAGTTCCCATCCTCAATCATTTTTCTCCAGTTATTGAAATTATCAGAAGTATCATTATTTCTCTATTTCTAAAAGTCAAACAGAAAACCCAGCCTGACAATGAAGGTGGATTAAGGAGAATTCTGTGAAAGCAGATGTTGCAGGGAGTTCACTGAAGGTTAGGCAATGTAAGAAAGCCAAGTGGAAAAAAAAGAAATCTAGTGGGTGATCGTATCTGCCCTGACATGCATTGACTGAGCTTTCAGTTCTGTTTATCTCAGGAACTGAATAAATGGCCAGTAATTTCAATAGTGTCCAATAAGGCAAGGATGCAAGTTGTACAACTATGCTGAAGGAAATAAGATGATATTTCATTTTCCTGAAGGAACACTGAACTCTAAAAAGAAATAATAATTTGATTGTTTCAGAGCTATTAATAGATACTTTTATGTCATATATCTTTCTGCCAAAGCTCCAACAGAAGAAAGTAGGGCATAACAAAAGAACCCAGTAGCAGCAATACCTAGATGTCTCTTCTGATTCACTGGTGTAATTCAAGAAATTGATGATTCCACAGACCCCTTCAGAATGTGAACTAAGGTACTGTTTGTTGATTTTATAAGGAATGGTTGAGATTCTTTCCCAATATCTACGACTTTTTCTTATAAATTTCATTTAAAGCTCCCTGTTTGGAAAACTGAAAGTGTTTAAGAGATTTCTCAAAGAGGAATTTTAGGTACTAAATGGTAATAACTGATAGGACAGCATTTGCTGAATTTCCGAACTCAAAGGTCTGAAGTTTAAATGCATGTGGCTACAAGTCAGTATCAGATTACATTAGTTATAAATTAATGGTAAAAAAATCTATTAAAAAATGTTTTTTTTCATTGAAAAGACAGACTCTTCATTAGTAAAGGTTTGACAAATCATAGTGGATAGAGCTCCCCAGCAGTACTGCTCATGCTGACCTTTACAAAGATAGCTTCTGTACTGAAGGAAAACAGAAATTGCTCTCCCAAGAGGAATGGGAGAAAGGTAGACAGTAGAAAAAAATGTGAAGAAAAAAACATAAGTGAACAACATCCTGAAAAGTATGTTTCAAAAATTAACTAGATATTTTCTTGCCTGCAAAGCAAATGAAAATTTTAAAAAATATGTTCATGTGGCCCAAGAGTATAAAAAACCTCACAGATGTTTTCAAAAGCATTCTGCAGACAATCCTAATTTGGAAGTATACTCTCCCATCATGAATCCTTTCAATATAGTTAACAGAACCTGCCTGTCTTGTTTGCATGAAATACTTATAGGAAACTGAGCAAAAACTATTGTGAAACTGTGCAGCCCTCTTTTTCGGCTTGGTAAATACCAGACAAATAACAATAATGCATGGTCTAGAAAGAATCCTTATTAGATAGCATTTAAAATGGGAAGGGGAAGAGGGAACAAAGCAGTACTCACCCTTTGAGACCTTTCTTCTGAGGATCTACAACAGATACCAGCTTATTAAAGTCTGCAACTCCAGCTGCACCATTTATTGTGCAAGGACTGAGACAGATGTGACAATGTGTCCCAAGAAACAGGTAGAACAGTTTGCAAAATCCTGTTACTTTGTCAAACGTATACTCCAAGCCAGTAAGCAAAAAAAACCCAAAAAAACCCCTACCAAATGTTAACCTTCACAAGGTGAACAAACTGATCTTCAGATCAGCTCTCAAACTCTGAACCTCACATTAATAGGTGGGAAATGCCTGGTTTTGGCTGCAAGGAAGATAAAGATGATCAGGTATCAGCCACTTTGAACATCCTTGGCTCCTTGAAGCAGAAGCCATAAAAGCTGTCATGACTCAAGATAAGCTGGCTACAGGCCTCTCCTAAATTGCCCCACACTGGGCAGTTTGAAGGAGCAATGAGCAGTGGGAGAGTGAGCTCCAGCTACACCCCCTTCACCTGCCCAGTGTCTCCTGTAGAGCTGCCTGTGCTCAAATCTGTGGGCAAATCCCCAGGCAGCAACTTTTGCTGGTTCTCAAGCTCCCTGATTCATGCTGGTGCTGGGCGGATCACCCAGTGAAACAAGGACCTCTGGCCCACAGCACAGCAGCTCTCCCAGCCATGGCCCCTGTGATGGGACCTCTGCTGCACCTGCATGCATTGCTGCATCCAAGGCTGGGATGGCTTATAGGTGAAAAATCTATAGGGCAACCTATGGGATAGAGTAAGCTTCATTTGCTTCACATGCAAGAAGAAAGATCAGTCACATGTGAAGAGCCAGGTTTCTCTTTCTCTAGACTGCCACAAACCATCAATAGGACATAGCTAGGAATATCTGATTGACCTTACCTAGCCTTCACATACGTGTTATGAATGTGAACTTTTCCAAGTGCTCTTAGTATTTGCCTTTTTGCCTAAAAGCAATAATAAAGCAGTATTTTAGAAGTGCATCACAAGATGCTAAAGCACTTGACAAATTCTTCTACGTATCAAACCTTTTGGGGTAAGATAAAGCACATCTCTTCCATAGTCAAAACTGATGAGACCATAAAGAAGGGAAAGCCAGTAACTACGTAAACTGAAAAACCCTCATAGTGGGTATGGAATAGCGGGATCAGGAAAGCCAACTCTTCCTTTGGTCACTGTAATTTGCAAAGGCTTCTTTGCCAGAAACGGGTCTTCCCCTTCTTTATCATGGGAAGTGAAGTAGCAACAAAAGTAAACTGATAAAGACCAGCAGAAAACACTATGCAAATTGCTGCAAGTAGAGTCTCAACCTACCACCTCAGAGTGCTGCATTCCTAATGCCTGAATCTGCTATTTCACAACATCCTGTATTAACAGCAAACCACGTGTCCAAATTGCACCTCTCCATTCTGTGCATATTCTTTCCTGACTAGGCTTAACTCATCAGGACTAAGAAAAACCCAGAGGCAATTTATATTTCCTTAGTCTACTGGAAAAATAGAAGCACCACATGAAATCTTTTATCAGTGTGCTATTGGGAAAAAAAAAATCTAGAAGGCAGAAATGGGATAGAATCCTTCTAGACTTTCTTACAGTTGAAAATTGACCCATTCAAAGAATAATTTATAAAGCAACGGACCATGCTTCATCTCTTTTTCAATTACTTTTTTCTGGTTATTAAATATGACTTTCCTAGCAAGTACTACAGCTTTCCTAAGGCACTGTACTTTAAAAAAAAAATTGAATTTTAGTAAACTTACTGGCAAAAGAAGCACATTTCAGTATGAATGTATAAAAGGTTTGCCAACTATGTTTCAGGCTATCTTTTCTTGATTTTCTTATGCTAACTGGAGTGGTGCAGAGGAGCACACAAAAATGCTTACTGTGAAGAACATACTTTGCTTGAAGGAAGAAGTCAACTATTCATATAGTGAAATTCATTGGCACGGAGCTGATGTGAAGTCCAAAGCACTACTGTTGTATTTCTATAAACTGCAAACAAAAGCTTGGAACACTGAAAATAAGTAGTTTTAACAGTCTGACTTCTAAAACAGTCACCAAAATGTTGTTAGCTATTAATTATTAGTTTGATGCCATGGAGAGTAAAAAAATTAGTGTGCTCTATTCCCAGGTTTTGCTTAGAATTTTCAGTGTTTTGTTTCTGACAAAGAGGTCTCACACTAGTCAAGCAGTCAAATTCTGCTAGCCTAAGTCATGCTGAACAGTGATTAATCCTGCAGTAAATATCTGTGAATTTCTAGCATTGGAAACAAACAAATAAAACCAGAGTCAAAGTGCTCACAAGAAACCTCCATCTACTTTTAAGTAGGTGGAGAAACAGCTGGTGGTGTTTAGGGGATTTCTTCTGTGTATGATGTCTTCTCAGTTTTAGATCTGTATTTTCATCACTCACTGTTTACCTTCATGTTCTTCCCTCTATTTTCTTCAGCTGGTGTAGGGGCCATGTCTCACCCCTACAATGCTGTGAAGACATGCAGAGTGAACATGTCACATGCATCTGGTGACTTGTGCATTCCCACAGACCACTGTGACAAGGGGTGAAGCTCGCCACAGAAAGCAGCTCAGTGGCACATGGTCTGTGAAAGTGACCCTGATTTTCAAAGCAAATTGCTTCTTTCCCTGCAGATTCACCTTTGCTGGTAAATAATGCCCTCATGTCAGCCTTGACCATGAGGATATTCAATATCCAGTGTTCCACACTATGCAACCCTCTGTTACCACTCTAGAGGCACATGGTGAACCATGGGAGCAAAGAGTCTGGGGAGGGAGATGCCCTTAAAAACTTTATGACTGTGTTGAATGCACAGGGCCGCATGCAGAAGTTTTACAGGAGGGAGAGAGCTGAGCTCGTTCTGCCAGGTGAGCTCTTCCAGAAGGAAGTTTGTGAGGAGGCCCCCTAATTTGTAAAATTTTCAATGAGATGAAGCAGACACAGAGCATAGTGCTAATAATACTGCTGAAATACTTCAGATCCTCAGAAAGGCTGAGTTATTTTGCACTGTGTCCCTCAAATGGCCTGAAACCTTCCATGTTTATACAATACCAGATACCCCTTCAGGCAAAGAGTGCTCCACGTTTCAAAGCAAAGTCAAATACCAAAAAATTATTCATTTGGAACCACAGCAAAAGTTCAGACATGTTACTGAGCAGATTTCACTGAAGGCTCTAATGATCTAATCGGGGTGACTTAATTGCATTTGGCTTTGAAACCAAAGCCCAGTGCCCAAAAAGAAGAGGGTTTTTCTGCAGTGCGGTAGCAGCTCCCAGCTGTAAGAGGAACTGCAGTGAGAAAGGATCCACACAGCCCACAGACAACTCTTTGCAGAAGCTCCATTGTCATAACAAGATCATCTGGAATTGCAAGCACAAACAACATGCCTATTTTTCGAAGTACTCTTGATCTATTGCACATGTGGAGATCTAAACACCTTTTGAGAGGGAGAAAAATTATGAGGTTATGAACATTTGCACAACAATTTAACAGCTCAGAAAACTCATGAATAATAATCTGGGCTAACCTTTTAGTAATCACTTTCTTCCTGCTGTATAAAATACATTCTTTGAAAACCATCATCACTGCTATCTGTTTTTCCGTGCTCCCTCTTCCCCAATATATGTCTTGTAATTACATTGCAACTGTGCTCTGAGGGATGACCTGAAGACACCTTTTGAAAATTCTCTTTGTAAAGCTGTAAACAAAAAAAGAAATATAAAAACTGTATGGCCCAAACAGCCCTTTCCATTGATTAAGGTGCAGAGCAGCACTGCTTTTATTTTAATTCAAAGGGTTTCAACAGTTTTTTGTTCATATGACTATTTCTAAAGTCTGCTACCCCATTATTGGAAAGATTTCATCTCCAAGTGTGACAGAGAAGCAGAAAAGCTAGTATCCCACAACCTATTGTTAAAATTTTCTGATTTTTCAAGAGGTGAAAATTAGAAATGCTCATATGTCTGTTGAGAATTTAAATACACAAACCCAGAATCAGTTAAGAGCAAGCCACTAGTCTGACCAAAGGCAATGGGGCTAATCCAAATTAATTCCTGTTAGAACAAAGCACATATTAAAAATAAAACCAAAAATAAAACCAAAAAAACCAAAACAGCAACAACAACAACAAAAGCGACAAATCAAAACAACAAAAAAACCAAAGCCTAACCAACATCTATTCAAGTGGATAGTTTTTCTCATGCAAAAACATGGACTCCAAAGAGTGTGCATCTTGTCTTGATTTTGACCTGTTTGGAACTTGACTAAAGCTGGAAATCCTGCTTACTCTGATGAATTATCTTAGGCTATTAACTAGAAGGCTTCTCTGGATCTTTACAATTCAACACTCTTTTCAAACTGGGGAAAGCAGAACTGAAAAAAAAAATTAGGAGTAATTCCTTCAATTTCAGCTTGGTAAGCAGTGCCATCTTCCTGGCATTACTCAAGAGTTCCCTGCTCCTATGAACTCCACGAAGGCCCTCTCACTCCAAGTCATCCTGAGAAGTCAGGACTGGGCAGCAACAGCTCTCAGGTTTTTCTGAAGTCAGTGTTCCACGTGCCTCAGGATGCTGTGTGGCCCATGTTCTCTGCTCCTGCATGCGTGCCTTGACTTCTGGCAGCACTGGAAACTGCTTTATTGCTTTAAGGGTGGATGCAGATAATTTTGTACTAATAAAGTTGTTCATTATTTCCCTACCTCGTACCATCTGCTAACTTATCCAACCAGCTAATATTACTGTTTTCTTCCAGCTGAAGCCCCAGAAAACACCACAGCCTTTCACGAGCAAAACTTTCCAAAATCACTGGATACACTAAAAATGAGTGTGACCAGCCCAAAAAACGAAGCGAAGCTGGATCACGGCTCCTCCATTCTAAGCAAATTTTCTGGAAGGCTGGTTGTTTCAATTAATTTTGACATAGTCTAAGCCAACATTTATTCTCAATTGTTCAACTCATAAAATAATGTAAAAATTTTTTAATGTCTCTATCATTAAAAAGCCCTCAAATTACAAAGGCTGTAGGAAGAACCTTCTTAAGCTGAGCAGCAGGCAATATAAGTAAACTCTTTAGATCAGATATCAGGAGAACCACACCAAGTTAGAGAAAGGAGCATAATTCTGTATCTTTAAAAGGAAAAAAAAAGAAGAAAAAAATTAAAAGCTTAGATATGGACATACTGCTGTAATGAAATGAAATAGAACTTAAAAAAACCCAACACAAGTAAGCAAAGAAAAAATAAAGAGAAAGATAAGCAACAGAATATTTGCTCTAAAGAATAATGGTTTTTTGACTGGTAATGCAGATTATCTTTCAAAAATGCAAAATGTGGCACATCTGTGTAGGCTGATCAGACTTCAGACATGTTTCCTGGAGCTGATCTACAAACATTAAGGTTAAGACTTGAAAAAACGTGATAAAAATCAAAAATATGTTGTTTCACTGCAAAACAACTGCAAATGCTCAAATGAAAAGAACAGATAACAGAGGAGAAAATATTTGAAGGTAAAAATGTAAACCACAACTCTTGGTATTAAATGAGAATAAATAAACTTCCTTTTAATGCCCCCTGCCAGGATGTAGTCCTACCAGAAATGCAATTCTTCTTTTATCCATTTCAAATTAATTAATTAACCAGATTAATCACAATAATCCTCTACCACATCAGCAAAGATGCACAGTCCACTTTACTAGACTAGGGAAAGATCTCTGAGTATCTGTTGTCATAAAAGAGGTGTGTAAATCCATGTGCATATGTACTCAGATAAAATTGCTGTACCTGCTTGTTGGATCATTAAAAACAGAGATTTTAATGGCAGAACATAAAAAAAAAATAAAATTGCAGAACATAAACATATAAACACTATGCCCTAAAGCCTGAACAGCTGCTTTTGACAGCCTAAATGCCAAATGCTTTGAACTCAGATTCATGTGGAATGCAGTGACAGGCATTAGACCCTTCTGTAGGAATTTTCTATGTAGACATGGTCTATACAGATCTGTCCATTCAGAGTATTGGTATATTTACATATAGAACACTATGCTAGCCAGTGTATATAAGGATGTATGATTACAGTAGTAAATACCCTCAGTTTTTAATAGTTTTCCTTTGTGTATTGTCTCTAATTTGACAGACACTCATTGAGAGCTTTTTACCTTCATTTATTTGCCCCAACTATCGACAAGAAATCTTTGAAAGATGTCTCTCTGCTGAACTAGGAAAGGAAAATATTAACAGATGAAGTTTCTTGACCAAAGAAAGTTTAGCCTGTTGACAGATATTCAGTCTATTTGCTGTTGAACTCAGTCACACTAGAAGGTGGATCATTAAGCATAAATCCGTATCTGAGTTTATAATGATCTCTTTTCTATCTCAATGCAGAGCAGGTCAAGTACTATCTTTTTTAACCTATTCCAGAAAAAATAATGAATGGGGAAGATAAAAGAACTACTGAAAGTTTCTGAATAGAACTTTCTACTTTAGATCAACATTTGAAAATCATTCCCAGCTGTTAAATCTGAATTCTTAATTGTACACACGAGGCTGAGGAGAAAATAATCAGCAGATGCAGCTACAGTTTGTGATATCTGTGATTATCTATTCGCTTCATGATTTACGGTTTTCAACCATTTCTGGAGAGACTGGCACCAAATTTATTCTTCCAATACTGCTATCTGTGCACAAGTATTTAATTATACGCTCCTTCACATTTTCTATGGAATAATTCTTGAGTGCAGAATGCTATATTTCAATTCTTGAAGCTTACTGTCTCAAAAATCAGGAAGAAAAAATAAAATCAGGGATTCATGACGGCAATTCCATGATGCTAAAAACTCAGCCCCACTTCCCTGTGCTGTTCTGTCCCCTAAACACCTGCTTTTTCCAGAAATTCAGGTAAATCTAGCCAGAAGGAAAACAAAGAAAAGGGAAGCAGTAAATGCATGGGGAAGACAGGATGGTGAGAGGGAAAGCAAACAGCAGTTGGAGTTATCTCTTGTTTCTGACATCCCGTTACGTATTCCATCTGCATACCCCAGGTCTCAGACAAGTCTATAAAATTATGCTCTACATGTGCTTCAACATGTTGGTTGAGGGAAGTGATTTACAAAGAATTCAAGCCTGAACTCTTCTCCATTTACAGCCTTTAATCATGATGTCTTCCAAGCACGTTCACCTGAGTGCTAGGAATAACAGTGTGCTCCCAGGTGTGCTGAAGTGCACCAGGAACTCCTCAGGTCTGCTGAAGCCTGCGTGCAGACAGCGAGGGTGACAGCATGGGCTTTCAGACTCACAAATGTGTTAGCAATTTATTGTACAGGTCTGTGGCACTTTCATGTCAGAGAGGCAAGAAAAATGGATATTTAACCCAGTAAATTTTGTTGCTCCGTAACACAGAAGCCATTACAATATAGATGAGATCTGGAATCTATTAAAAGACATAATGGAAAATAAAAGCTAAACACATAAATAACTCATCCACTTGGAATTTCTTTAAAAAATACTGAAAGGCATTAGACACAACGAAGATTAAGTGTCTGCAAAATATTTTTTTAAAAGAAACATTTTTTTCACCAGGGCATATAAGAACAAAGCAACATCTAAAACCTCAACAAAGAGAAGCTTTATTAGTTCTGCCTACAAATTTTAGGCTCCAGCCTTAACTCACTTTGTTCCTCCTGGATGTGGTTGGAAACTATAGTAGTTTACTTGGGACTTTATCTATTATGGCAAAATATTCATTGATGGTTAAAGATGGCCAGACATTGAAATATTGAACTTTTCAAAACCATGGGCTAAATTCAAAGGGTGCACTGAGTATACATCAGACCATGGGAGTTCTTCCTCAATGCCCAAATATCATGTATCATTGAAGACAAGGTCTCTTTAAAACAGATGGGTCAGTGGTATGGAAATGGTTCTGCACAGACTGAAACTTTTTAACCATTAACCATAACCATGCAATGAAAATTAGTTCCAGCATGTTGTATTTTATGCAGGAGAACTTATATCTCATAAAACAAAAATCTTTCCTTGTTAAATTATTCTAATGGTCACTTAGCTATCTTTTGGAAGCTATCAGAATGAGAAATGTACATATACAGAAATTCTGTATTTATACAATGGCACTGATTCAATCAAACTTTAGCTATGTGTTTTATCTGAAATGGTTACATATGGAAAGCAGATGAAGCAAGCTGAAATTATTTTTCTAAGCTAAAATCCTAATTAAAAAACCATATATTTGGTAGAAATACATCTTCTGTTAAATATACCTTTGTTCTTCAGTGAACTGTGGAATATTTCTCTGATCATGTATACATTCAATGAGCGCTAAACCAAGGCAGAAATCTCTAGAACTACTTAAATAACCACAATATATAAGCTCCCCCAAAGGCACTTTGTTTATAATAATTTATGGTTTTAACGTTTCCAGACTACACAGAAGTGGTGGGTTAACATACCAGCATAGCTGTGGACATTTAAAACAAACACTGGGTAATGACCCAGCAGTGTGGCAGTGACTGCAAGTATGAAAGGGCCACACAGCAAGTGGCATTCCCCTCTGCAAGTGCTCAGGCACTGGCTAAAGAGAAGATAACTAAGAATATCTCTGTTAATTGCACTTAAAAAAGTAAAAAAATTTATGAACCTTATGATCATGGATGTATGGCTATGGCAGGAGGGCAGAGTAAACAAACACTCCCTAACCAAAGTGCTAGGGACTATCTTCTTTTGATTGTTTCTAGCAGTAGTGGATCCCTGGCTCTCTGGGTAGCAGAAGGCAGGATCCTGACCTGGCTTCTCCAGGGGCTGCATCTAACACCAGACTGAGCCAAGGCCTGATCACTGGGCAAGGAAGTGGGCTCAGTCAAGGCAGTAATTTTGAAGAGGAACCTGTTTGCTAGACATCTAGAGATTGATGCATATTCTGAAAAAAAACCACCAAAACCAGCCACAAAGTAATAATAAAAAAACCTCTTCTGTTCTCTTAGCAAATGGGATGGTTGGACAATCCAGCCTGGGGGTTCATGAGTTGGCAAGGCTTGCCCTGGAGTGGCAGGCTGGCATGGGCAGCACAGAGGAGGCAGACAGCTAGGCTTAGAAGGCTGTGTTGGATTCTACCACACTTCCTGATCTAAAAAAAGTCCATGGCTCTGCCCTTGGGAAGCAGTAAGCCCTGCCATGAGGGGGGGAAGGCATCAAGGCATCCCCTCATTTTGCCTTGTGCTGTTGAAGCGCCAGCAGGGAAAGCAGAAGGGCTGAAACTGCAGCTCAGAGGGAAATATCTCAGACCAGGAACCCTTCAGCTTCTCCTGGATTGGCACCAGCATCTTTCCAGCTCCAGCTGCCTGGACAGTTCTTGCCTTTACTTGCAGACTGAGCAGGCACAGAAGACCAATCCAGGCTGCAACGTACATCTGGCTGTCATCAGGGGACAGGGAAGGGGACACAAGGGCAATCATCTTCCCAATGAGACAAGGGCTTCCAGACTGAGATGGGCTCCAAGAAAACAGCTGAGATCAGAGGAACAACTGGTCTGAGCAGAAAAAGGAACATCCCAGAGAGTCCTTTTCTACAGCAATACTAGGTGATCAGGGCAAGGTAAAAGCATGAAGTACACTGAAGCAAAAACCCTCTGCAGGTACAAAAAGGAGTAAAACACGCACGCTGCAAAGAGGACAACCTGCTCCCCATGAGCAGGTACAAAAGCATCCAACGTTCCTAAAATAGTTATTTTAGTTTAACTACTAGGTAAGCTTTTCCTTCCAGTACAAAAGTTTCCATGATGCAAAAGGTCCCATGCTGAACTTGACCTGAACCCCACATCTCTAACAGCAGAGAAAAAAAGATGCAAGACTGAGTAAGTCCTTTGAAGCACTTAGTGTCTGTTCTCCACCATAAAAGATACTTTAGTAGATTGGACAGGATTTCTAAGGGTGGAAGATCATCCAGGGTCTGACAACTCTCAGATTCATTCCAGTGAGGATGCAGAGGTGTTTCAGGAGCTCAGGCACTGGAGCACAGCAGGCTCTGCTGGTCAAGGGCTGCTAAGCTGAAGGAGTGCCAGGAGTGAACCACAGGAGACAAAGCAGTTGCTGTGAACAAACTTCTAAGTGCACACTTGAAAGTCTTCTTCTGCTGCTTGATCTTATTTTTTTTAAAAAGAAAAAAAAATTATAGTTTCACAATCCTAATAGTTGCTCTATAAATAATGAGATGAAAGGAGAATATGCAATGATAAGCACTCAAGTATTTGCCTCATAAGCCATCAGTGAGGAAATGCAGCACTATGAAAACAATAGGTCTGGACACCAGCAGTATCATCCTGCTCCCTGTGCCAAGGAAAGCAGACTTGCTGAGCAACTGAATTCATGCTGCCATGGTGCATTTCATGCACTGGTAAGAGACCACAAACCTGCACAGGACTGTCCTAAAAACAGGTATGATTTCCACAGGTAAGGAAGCACTTTCAGAATAACATCATGATGGAGTAACATTAAATCCAAAACATCTGTTCTCCCAAGCAGCCCAAGAAGGGTGAAGGAATGAAGGCTGTGGACTCAGTAAAAGGGGGTTCAGTACAGGTATAGCAACACTCTGGCCAATGACGAAGTTGTGCCTCCATTTCCACACGTCAAAATAAAACTTACTCCCCAATCTACAGGGATATTGTAAAACTGCAAAAATCTTAAGGATATAATAAATTATATTACTTATTGTATGATTTTTGATATATCTTGCCATCAGTTAAAGAGTTATGTCCAGGAGTAAGCTGAATTTTTTCCACCTTGCATAATTAAGGAAATTTGTGAGACCTTTGCTTGCTCTGCCACCAACAAATCATAATCTTTAAAGTAATGGTTTAAAAATGTTTTAAAAAACATGAAGCAACAACACACCATGAACTCCCAAATGCTATACTGCAACCAGTGAATACAACATATGAAGGGAATTCAAAGTAACAGTAGGGAAGCAGCAATACTCCTCTATGTGACTCTGACAGGACCATAAAACAGGCAAGCTTAGTTCTGGGGTGTGTGTATTTCAAAAGTAATGTTGAAAAATTTCAGCACATTCAGAAAAGAGCTATAAAATTCTGAATTATGGATGATGCCAGAGAAGTTGTCCCTCCAGGCTTTGTTCAAAAGAATATGAAAAAGTGATAATGTGGGTACCTATGAGAAATTTCTGATAAAAGAGTACACTTCAATTCAGAAGAAAAAGTACATGAGACAAGGAAAAAAGTTATAGCAATCATTTTGGTGTAGAGATGTGCATTTTCTAATATTAAGGTACATTTCTGGAGGTGAAACCCTGATTTTAATTGATGGAAAGAGTTGGGACTTCAGCAGGACAAAAATCAGAAGCACAAGATTAACCTTTATATCATTAAAGTGAGCTTTAAGAGCTGATATTTGCTCATATGTTATTTTGTTCCTTATTGCTAGTTCTAGTTACTAGGGTATTAAAAAAAAAGAAAATCATAATGGAAAAGGTAAAGGATATAGGGGCTTCCAACAATTTAACTCAGGTGTTTAGTAAGAAATGGATCAAAGTCCATACCTTATTTGTGTTTTTCAAGAACACTGTTTAATGTTGTTTGAAGGTATGTAGCAACATAAGAGTTGCATACTCCACTGAGCAGTGGGAGAAAAAACATAAAAAAGAGAAAGATAAAATCAAAAAGAAGGATGCTGGGTCAGCTGTCAGTTGGCCAGTATTTGGGTTTGGCCATGATTATGATTTACAGGTAGGCCCATATCAACCTTCTCAGCTGGTATCAGAGCACCAGCTTTCTGCCTGAATTTGGTTTCAGTGAGAACACATCAAAAAAGCATTTAACAAATGCTCCAAGTCTATGCATTTTCTCTTCAATTCACAGCAACTAAGAATCCTCCTCACCAGTTGTGCTCAGCAGCTTTCTGCCACAAGGTCAGGCCCTGAATAGGTCTGAATCTGGTTTTGTAACACAAGATTATACTCACAGTAATCTCAATGGAAATGTCAAAGTGAAGCAAAGCAGGTATTTCCGTTGCATCTACATCATGCAAACAAGCTTCAATGCAGATAGATCAAAAGAAGAGCTAAAGCTTGGTTTTATTAGAAATCAGTCAGGCATTGGTGAGACAGAAGTTTGTTTTGAATGTAGTTGTTTAAAGTTATCTGTGTTTTCACAGTGTTGTGGTTGCAGACTCAGCTACCTTGCTGCTGTTCCAATGGCTGTGTCATTAACAGATAAATTCCTTAGACCTTCTCCTATCTCCTGGCAGGAAGCCCATGCCACCTGCAAATACACAAATACAACAATTGCCACTCAACTGCACACAATAATCATCCACTCAAGTTCCAATTTAATAATGAAACCTATGGGACAAAGTATTCTTTTTTGAGAAAACCATTTTCATCTTTTCGGATGATGTACACAGTGGAAACCACGGAAAGGAAAAGTTGTCTTGTTCTGTCCCCTACGTCCCCTCCAGTAAAACCAAGTTGGTTTTAATCAGGACTGCAGAAATCCAACTAAAGTCAGGGACTGAATGAAGTAATGTCTCATAGCATTTTCTCTAAAAGACTATCCTACATGAAAAAGTGATGAGGAATCAACAGAGTTCATGCTGAAAGGTCAAAAATAATGATTACTGCGTAAGCCATATAGCTCACAAACATTTGTATCCATGATACACACTGTCTTTAATTGGTCTGCTGACCTGCTTCAGTTTTATGAGCTTTCAGTTTTGCTCTACAACAGCCACAATGAGAACATTAAATCTCCAAACAACCCAGCTCTTGTAATCCTGCCAACAGCAGCACAGTTTAGCTCCAGATACATCAATGTCTAATTGTCACAAATATATATTTGTTTTTATCATCACTGGCAGTCCACAGTCCTATCATCATCTATGAAACAGATAACAGGAAACACAGCCATGAGAAACCTTGGAGCTGATTCAGCTGTTCTAGGAACTCAACACAGAAACTTTCAAATCACTGTACATCTTGCCTGCTGAGCTCCTACAGAGAGGATAATGGGAGTCAAAACGTTAGAAATGTCTGTGTTTCATCTCACCCAGATGAGTGGCTTATGCACACCAGAACAATTCCAAGACGTGATGAGCAGGGTGCAGCACACAGGACATGCTGTTCTCTGGTGAGCTATAGATAGCCAGGCTCAAGGACCTCTTAAAAGACACAAGTTTAAAAAAAGTTCCTAGAGTTGCTTATATGAGCAGTACACAGAAGTACACATACAAACTGTGCTGTTTAGTCCCCTGGGACACAAGAGCTACTGAATTAAGCAAAAAAGAACCTGCAAATAACCAATGCTGTTCATCTCCTCTCTATTAAAACACATTACTGGTTAGAGACCAAATAATAGTATTTTCCTGATAGCACACTTATCCTTTCAGACCTTCCAAAACTGAAGAGCCAAAACAATATATGATCAGAGAGCTGTTTCAGAAACATGTAAGCTGCTTAAAGCCAAATATTTCCCCAGAAATTAAGCAGCACATTGACACTACTGATGAACAGAAGTACAGTCTCCTCCCTGTTTAAAGCTGTGACATTTAACAAGGATTACTCTCTGAATGAGGAAAGAAGACTGTTTTTCATGTCCTGCCTTCATTCAACACCCTTAGTGTGCCAGGCAGCCATGGGCTCCTCCCAAGGCAGCAACAGGTGCCCAGCAGAGCTGGCCAGAGAACTGGGAGGGCGCTACAAAAGTGCAAACAGAAAACAGAACACATAGTCTCAGAAAAACCTGCTTTCTTCTGAACCTACTTGATCACTACCACACTCGGGAGTATTTGGAAAGTACCTATGCCCTGACAGGCACGGTCTCTTCAAGGACTCCCTCTCTACCAAATTAATTTGACTGTCATGTCAGTATTTCTCTTATTTAAGCCTCCCATGTGCCAGTGTGGTATGACAGAAAAGATACTGCAATTTCTGTAGCATCATTAAAGTTACCATTTTCAGGACCGTCAAAATGTTTGTTTTAAAGAAGTTTCTTTATCCTCACCTTTTATTTGTAATCAGGAAAGTTTTACTGTCATTATTAGAGATGATACATAGATTTCAAAGAGTCTGAAAGTATTTTTTTAAACTAAAACTGTAATTTATTAATTAACCAAATATTATACGCTATACTTTTCTAGGCTGTCATTACTCCTGCTTCTTCCTTCAACTATCCTACACAAGCATCCCATACAGTACATATTATGCATGTGTATTTCCTTTTGAAGGAAAGAGCACAGGATAACAAGAGAATGCTGCAAGTACATAGACATGAAAAAATGTAAATGAAAAAATGAATGAAAAAATATATGAGTTAAAAATTTATAAATTAATTAGAAATTTCCATCCTGAGAAAAAATTGCTAGGAAAATAACAATACCAATAAGTAGAAGCCTAGACTGCAGGACCACAGCATGATCACCATCGTCGCTGCCCAGGTTATCACCAACAGTTCCAAACTCAAATGCTCCCAATGCCAGAAGCCTCCTCTTGCCTCCCCAGTGTACTCAGCCCCTGAGAGGCTCCATTTTAAATAGCTACAGTATCACTAAAGCCCAAACTAACAATCATAAATCCCATTTACGCTGCTAAACAATGAACATGGTAAGAGCATAGGAGGGAAGAAAAGAACTGCTTTGACTAAAAGGCAAGTTATGGCATTTGACTAATGACAATTGAAACCAGTGACCTGGCCAGGGCATGGGGACATTTCATGGCTCACAGGTTGGCCCAGTGATAGAGCTGTTCAGCAAGGCCAGGATTTCACCTCACCATGACTTTTGCTTTTCTGGTAATCATCTCTCTCTTCTACTTTCGGAAATAAATGAGACATGCTGAGAAAAGTAGCACAACGAAATGATGACCATATATCTTTTCCAGCATCAGCATTTTATTAGAGGGGTTTGTTTGCCAGCTTATTTTTACAGGAGCTCAAGAGGCCTGACTGCATTTTTGAGAGGCTGTGCTCTGTTCCAGTTTTTAATGACAAAATGCCAAAGCTTAACATGCAATGCCAAACATTCCAGAAACCTCCTGCACAATAGCCACTTTAAATGATGTCTTACTTCTCCTGCTTTGTGAGGCTTACACAGTAGCAAAAATGTCCTCCTCTCTGCTTTTTTAAAGACATAACACACGGAAATGACAGCTACCACTTCAACATGAGAAAGCAAACAAAGAGCTCTTCAGTCCTGTGATGTGCATAGCTAAAGATTTGCACATGTCACACATCTTACCTTTCAAGTACATTAGCATGTACTGTGTATACAGACAGGCTAAACATCAACACCCAATATATACAGAGATTTGTTTCTTAGGTTGTGAAGTGGATGATTTGCAAAACACTGAAAGTGCTTCCCCCAAATCTGCTTTAAATATCCAGAAAATCACTGTAAAACTAGTATGTCAAACAGGAATTGAGAAATAACAGTTAAACCTCTTCTGAATGAGGTCAAAATCAAATAAAAAAATGTTGAAATATAATATCATGTATTTGCACTACATTGTTAAAGATGGTCCCCAGCTGGGGCTTAGGTCTCATTGTGTACAGTGATGAACACAGGCATTGAAAAGCTTGAAGCGGGCAGCAAAATCCACTCCAAAGCCACAGTAATTAAAATGTATGGCCAAAGAAAAAATGTTAATGCACAAAAAGGTTGCAAAAACAAAAAGACATGCCATTATGGTTGGTTCAGTAAGGCAGCAATTAGCATACCAGCTGCCCAGTCACTCGTGGGTGCTGTACAGGCAACCTGACAGACCTGAGTTAAAACAACACTTTGAAGGAGGGTGTGTAACTGACTTTGAGGAGATCCCAATAAAAATGGGGAGAAGCATGTGGGAGTTTGGAAATGATGATGTAGCCTAGGGCCTCTCAGCACCTCTGCCATAATTGTCAGTGCAAATGTCATAATGAAGCACTATCATTCACAGCAGAACAAAGCAAATGCTTCTGAACCTGAAACACAGTGGACCAAAACCAATTAAAGTAAGGTAATTATTGAATGACCCCATACCACTGGCCCCACAAAACTTCATGCATTAAGAAGCTCATCTAAAGCCAAATTCACTGGATGTTTCTAATTATTGTGTTATTTTGTCAGTAACAAAAAGTTTCAACAGGCCACTTCACTCCCCCAAACAAATGCATTAACTTTTTTTTTTTTAGTTATTGAAAATACTACCAAATCAGAACGCAGATTTTCTGTTTAGGTGCTACTAGGGAAAAAGGGACACAAATGGGGGATATCAGTAAGAAACTTCAAGCCATTGGAAAACTGAGGAATATGAGCCTGTTTGGGCAGAGGGATATATGGGTTGTAAGAAAAATTTAAAGCCTCTAGTTCATGTAATGGTTTTCACTTAAATGATGCTTTATTTCCTTCATTAAAAAATAAAAGAAAAAAACAAAGGAAACAGAAGTAATGACTTATGTCTGTTATTGAGCATACATTGCATCCAAGAATACATGCAACTTTCATGTTCCTCTTGTATACAAATTTTAATTTCTATTATCCCCACATAGTAGAAATCTACCTTCTTCTCAGTGTTTACCCAGACAAGGCAGAAGACACTACCTAGTATGAGTGCCTGCAGTTTCAACAGGCTGTTACTGCTTGACACCCTCACAGAAACACCTTCAAAGAACACTCACAATCACAGCGCAAGAGGAAGCAAGTTCTGATACTTATTGATATATGTAAAAATTTATGAATGGATATAAGGTTTTATACATATATGCATATATACATACAGGCATACTTCACACAGTTACGTCTTGCTAAGGCCTGTTAAGAGTAATTTCTTAAGGCAGGTGTGCAATATGGAGAACACACTGCAATCAATTTTACTTTATTGATTTTGTTTTATGGGACAGTCTGACACATTCAATTACTCCATTTCAGTATGGAACTCAAAGCAGATACAAGATCCTAGAGCAGTATCACACACAGAGCTCACTTCTGCAGTGTGATTGAGTTAGGAACTCTTAAAGCAGACTCTATGACTATGAACCACTCAAGAAAAAAAGTCCACTTAAATAATAAGCTATTCTAAGCAAATAAGTTATCTGCATTTTTTCAGCAAACACATTTAAACTATTTCACAATAAGCTTTTTTTTTCTCTTCTGTCCCTCCCCAACAGGAACAGATTATGATGATTATATCCAAGATTTGTTATTCAAGTTCTAATTCGTTGATGATAACACACAAAAGTCTTCCTAAATTATGGCCAAGAGAAACAGCCCTGCCTACATAATAATGCAAAGCATTATTTCACATGCCTGGAAGAATTTCAAAGTTTTAACTTTTGTACTTCTTTCAGATCCATAATGGTAGAATATCCAACTATGCAATATTTAGTCTACTTTTATAAAACTCTTGTAGCTTTATAAAGTTACTTGCACTCCTTTTTTGTCAATTTTTAAGTGCCTTTTTCTTGACACTCATACAATTACTAAAATCATATTTCCAATCAGCTTTAGAATCCAAATGTGTTTAAAGGCTTTTCTAGGCTTTAAAGTGGCACAAGCTCCTTATGAAATTGTCTTTTTTTTCTCTGAAAAAA
Organism: Thryothorus ludovicianus; assembly: GCA_013397245.1. Lineage (NCBI taxonomy): Eukaryota > Metazoa > Chordata > Aves > Passeriformes > Certhiidae > Thryothorus > Thryothorus ludovicianus. Next base: position 200,079 of record VZTB01012118.1, on the reverse strand, counting down.
CTTTTCAAACATCTTCTATCAGAGATGGTTTCGTATGTTCAGTTATGTTCTTCTTGCTTGTTGTAAAGGCTGCTGGGCAGACTGACATGCTTATACAAGTTCTGTACTACTCAAAGGCTTTATACATGGCATCCACAACCACCTGAGACTACCTGCATTAAAAGCAGACATTTAAATATCTATGACATTAAAATGTACATAGATATTTAAGTAGGTTTTGCCACCTTATCCATGTTGTTAACTACTTTTAAACTAAAACTCACCACATGCAATTCTGGAAAGCTCATATGTTAATTTTTACACTGATTATTTCTGCAATGTGCTGACACCACAAAGTAGTAATGTAATACTACACTTCAAGTGTACACAACAGTGTAACCCAGCCTCTTGCTTTGCTCCACAGTTGCACTGGACAAAAATGTAGTTTCCTGAATTTGAAGCTCAGGAAAGAAGCAGTAAGAGTCCTCAAACATATGGTTTTGTGCTTGTGCTAGTGGCTCCAAGCACAGCACTACTGCAAAGGTCCTTCTGTATCTGGCTGTTTCCAGGGAAAACTCTTATATGCAGAAAACATGATTACAGAGTTTTACATGAAAACAAGATTAATGCAGAAGTCACAGGGAATAGGGATTTACTAATTTAATGTTATAACATAAAATTTAAATATATGGTATATTTTTAGTTAACTGTATTCATATGAGCTTCACTTTATAGTCTGTCTACTCTCAATACAGCATGAAGGACAGCAGGACATCAGCAGGGTCAGACTTTAAAACAACCTTACCTTACCTTGGGGATGTAGTGGATGCTACACTTCCAGGTTTACCAGCTTCTACAGAAGTGCTGTGGTTCACTGCCAAAAGAATTCTTACCTTACAGGTAATGTCTATGCTGGTCACAAAGCACCAAAGTCCGACTTTTTTATTTTTACACTGTTTGATTAATTGCAAATAAGGAAATTTTACTGGAGATAACAAAGACAGAACTGACTGCCAGCACCAGCAGCTGAACCCGACAATGGATGAAGGTGGAATCAGAAAAACCTCAGACAAGACACAAGCCACGACCGCGCCTGGCTTCCAGGAAGACAATTTGTGGGGCAGGCTCCACCAGGGCACTTCTCTTTCACAAAAAGTAACAATGTTTTATTCTTCTCAGAAACCTGACAAGAGTAAACTTGAAAGATTTTACTTCCAAGGCAAACAAAGAGCATGCCTCTTCTTTAACACACACTAGTTACAAAAAGAAAATTCTCTTGATAATAATCATGTGTTGATAACTCACCTCATTATTACCAGGGTTTTGTCATTTCAAGACTTCTCATTTCCTTAGAATATCAAATTAGATAAAATTTGAAAGGCTCATTTGTTTGGCACAGCAGTGCTTAGTGTTCACTACGGAAGGCAAAGTAATCCCTCTACTGCTGTAGTCCACAAACTCCTGTGGTAATTGGCTAAAAGGTTCCTGGCAACTCCTCCTATGGAAAGGAAACTATTCCCCTCATATCTGCAGGGCAGAAACAGTTGATGTGAACACTGCCCATTTCTCTTTAGTTTCTTTTTTTGTTGTTGTTCCCAAAATAAAACAGGTATTAAATAACGAACAGGAAGGAAGACCTTAGAGGCAAGAGCTATTCTCTGGAGGAGTCACCGTATGAGCACTGAATGACCCTCTCTACTGCTGCTCGCAGGCAGCAAACCCTTCTCTTGGGAGCAATTGTACATAGGACCCTTCTCCTGACAAACACAGGCTGGAGGGGTGAGATGGTGTAAGCAGACTGATGAATCTTACACAAATGGATGAATCCTACCTACCAAACAGAAATAAAAGACTCCCTTATAGAAAAAAAAATAAATAATAAGGGAGTAAACTTTCTAACTGAATTCTTCTTTTCATCGGTAACATATCACTGCAATCTAATTTCTGAATACTCCAGTACATCCTTCTTTCCTGCCCTAATTTCAGACACACTAGAACTATAAGCACAGTTTACAAGAAAACAGAACAACTATGTATTTTTTCCTCATTCCTTTAACCTGCTGGTCAGCCAAGTGTCTGCTTGCCACTGCATTGCCCTTGTACTGTGACATATAAGAATAAACATATTTATGCTCTAATCTAGCAGACAAGATGTGCTCATAGATCAGCCCCCAGCCCATGAAACCTCTCTGCAACCTTCTAAAGAACCTTCCTTTCTCACATCTACCAAAAATGAAGGTATTTTTTATTCAGATGGCAGTTCAATGTCTCCGTGTCTCTCCTTAACTTTGCAGAAACTCACAAGTGCTTAACTACAAGAAATCTGCCTAACATTGGTAGTAGTATAATACTGGTGCCTTTAAAGATAAACTCAGGTACAGAAGCCTGCAAAAGAAAATCTTTAGGTAAGATTAAGATCGGGGAAAAAATGTAGAATGAATGCAAAAGTCTGTAGTTGCTAAACCCTTCAAACAATAAAAGAGAGAAGCCAGCACATTAGTAGCCAATCTTGTGCCTCTTGCAAATACTTTTGAAGGCAATGAAAATATGGGTACACACAGAATAAAAGGTACAGACAGAAGAAACACCTTACCTTTTCCCAGCTCATAAGCCCCAGCTTTAAGCTACAGCTAAATCAACACAACACTATATTTTCCACTTCAGTTTAATGATCATAATTGAACACAAAAGTATTTATGCAATTTCTGTATTATTTTATATCTCCAAGGACATAAAATTAATTTCTATTCATGTAAGCTAATATAACATGTAATAATATTAACTAATTTTCTTTGAGAAATGAGTTTTTTATCACTGTACATTAAGAAATATTTAACTTATTAACTATTTTCTCTTCAGTTGCTTCCAACTACTACAAGTGAAACTCACATGCCTTTTGTAAAGCACAGAAAAAGCTGAAAATCAATTTTTGTTACTGATTTTCTACCACTAAACACCTCTTAAATAAACAGAATCAGCCACTTTGTCAAAGACCATTGTGTTGCCACCATTCAGTGGAAGGGGTTCAAGTCACATGAAACCAAACTGTTCAGGGGGCAAAAAAAGTTCTGCAATGGACACAGCTCAGGAATTTGTTTTGCCTTTCACGTCCTTTGCCCCTTAACCCACCACAAAAGAGTGAGACCCACCTGCACCCCCTGCACCTTCCACTGATCACAGCATCAGTGACTGGGAGGAAACAGGAAATACTAAATTACTTATTTTGCTAGTAAATAAGGATTCTTAAAAACGTTAACAAGAAATCCCTGAATCTATTGAAGTCAAGATGTGCTGTGACATTAATGTCAATGCACTTACCATTTCACCCTCATCTGTATGAACATACCAGCATGAGATTTATTATTACAGTCTGGATTACAAGCTTTTATTGGGTATATTTGCTTTCATTTAATATTTAAAGTCTGATTTAAATATAGCAAATAAATGGTGACTCTGTATTAAGTTTCCATGAATTTTAGTTCATGATATAGCTTTTTGGCACAGGACTATGGACTTTACTCTGTCTCTAATTAGGTCTGCAGAACACTCATTTAGTTAAATGGGATCTACTCATGTGTCTCTGGAGTGAAACAAATGGTTATCTCGTGTCTGAATAAATATTTTTGCTATTAGTGAAAGAGCTTAATCATTGATTCCTTAGGAAGGGCAAAAATGAAGAACTCCATCGTGAACTAATCTAAGGCTGAAGATACATTATTTATGGCTCAGCTGATCTAACAGCCCAGCACAGCTGGAAGGGAGGGGGGTAAATCCTCAGTTTTTCTGCCCCCATCCCGTCCTTATCCTCATCTTCCTCCCTATGCATAACGTGAAACAATTTGTCATCTCATTCCCCAACATCACAATAATATTGTCCTGTTTCTGCGAGTCTTCAACCAGTGTGTAGGAAAAGAGAAAAAAAAGGACAGTTAATTGTTAGATCACTACAGACATAGCATGTAAATTTACACTAAATTATCCTTGCTGCTGTAAAAATTAATGGAAATTACCTACTTACACTTATTGGATAAATGGCTGGCCTAAGGTTGAGAAAGAGGAATACAGTGGTCCTGGATACCTTCATCTTCCAGCTGGAACTTAGAAGGTTCAGTGAAACCTGGGCCTTTCTCCCTCAATAATGCATTTTCATAGCTTTTAGGAAAGCAAAATCTGGAGAGCTCTGCTGGAGCTCCACTCCTCACTGTGGGGATCTCCACCTCTGAGCCCCAAGCAGGGACTGCACAGCACTCCACAGACCTTGGTGTGTTACCCAGACGTGTGTGCAAGGGTGACAGAGGCAAGTGATAAAGGAAAAAGACAGTGTCTCATGCTTCACAGCAGAAGCTGAAAAAACTCACAGCTGAGAAAAGAATATAATGTTGTGCCACAGGCACATGAAGTTGATGGAGAATTCACCTAAACCCACCTGTAAAGCTGTGTTTCATTAGTGATTCACCCTATCAGCATAATCTGACAGATGTATGGGCTGAAGCATTTCCAACAGCAAGTACAAATGCTGAGGGAAAACACTGTATCTAAGCTTTTATGCCAAATCCAGCCTATAATTAATTTTGCACGGTTTTGACAGCTTAATTCAGCAAATATCCCAGACCATGTTTCAGACGAGGACTGATGAAGAGAAGGTGCAGTGCTCCTGGAGGTGTGTGAACTCCTGCCCTGGCCAATCCCTGCGCCACCACCGGCACCTGGGCGGTGTCACCTGCTGGCAGGACAACATGGTCTGGTGGAAGTCGTGCCACAGGCAGACTGGGTTTTGAGGCAGAAGGCTGACAAGGCAGCCTCTAGAACACTGATGGTTCTCCTATCACCCTGCCCTATCCTCTCAATCAACCAGTCACGTATTTACTAAGGAGGATGGCACCAGGACAGCTCCCCTGGAAAGGCCATGGGAGCACACAGGCAAAACTGCTTTTGCTGGATTACCACATTTCTGTTCCTGACTCCCAGATACTCATTACAAGTTTAGGATCTTCCCTGAACTGTCCCTTTAAAAACAAGAAGATAAAATATCTCATACCTTTCTCTTCTTCCTATGTCATGGGTTGCAATTACCCATTTGGATACAGATCCTTCAGGAGACATTGTCCCTATCCTTCAAGTCTACCACTGCCAGGAGATTCTCCATTGACAATCTGACAGATGTTGTGAAAGACCTGGGCCACACCACTCCACACCACAACCACTGTTCAGTCTGAATTTGGACAGTGTCATTCTGTTTCAATAGATGGATAAAATTATGACCACAGTCCAAATCCAACACTGGGCTTCCCATGAAATTAATGAGCCCTGGACCAGTATGATATTAAATTTCAGTGTGAAAAGTATTTTCTGTTTCAAACAGTTTCAGCATTTGATTACAGGTGGATTAGATATTAACATAAAAAAAACTGCCATAAAACTGACATTTTCAAAAATACCATTGTAATTGTGTCAGTTTCCATTCTAAATTAATACAATTATCTAAACAAGCAAACTGTACCACAAAACTTAGCTACTACTGTCAACCATCAAGTGTTATCTGACCTATTAATCAATTATCTAGATAAAGGTAAAATAGTCTCAAGTTTCAATTACACATAAAGAAAGTTTAATTTAAAAAAATCAATTTATATGCAAGACAAAGTTGCACTGCAGGCATGAAAAAGTATAATATTTTAGATAATTGGTTTTAGGAAAAAATACAAATTACAAAAATATCTCCAAAAGAACGTGTCTTTAATTGCATATAAAGTGGTTTATGATTATTTCCTGTAATTAAAGTCAAGATTTGCTGGGACTAAGCCTTTTTTGCAAATGAGTAAGGTATTTTTGATTCACACAACCCTCACTAAACCAGAAAAGCAGAGTAGTTGCTGTATTTAAATGCGCGATCATAGATTTGGCTTTTCATGTGTTTTTTAAATCCAACCCAAATGTAATTACAAGCCTTTTTGTGAGATCTGAATGGGCCATGACAAGGCTGACCAGATGGCCTTTTCCTTGCCACAGCACTGGCCCTGGTCAGAAAACCCAGGTTTACTCTGTTTTTCCCTCCCACACAGTGTGGTCCCTGCAATGAGACGCATACAGGGTAAGAAGATGGAAAGGACTCGTGTCCCTTGAGGTGGTGGCCCCACAGAGCCACCTCTGTGACCCTGCAGTGCTGCCCTGGGTTGTGCAGCAGCCCCAGGTCCTGCCTTCACTGCTGCCCTACTCCCTCAGGAACTCCACAAACTGCCTGGTCTTTGACTGCAGGTTTTAAGAGTGGATTGCAGAACACTTGGGATTCAACTTCTTGAGAGTCAGCTTCTAATACTTGTTTAGGAGGACACTGGTGAGATCTGAATGAAATGGCCCCAGGGGACATAAGTGAGATATATTTTTAACTAGTGTGGAGTACTCTAAATCACAGTGGTCAAGCTTCTCAGTGGCCATCAGATGCTAATATGTTTGAGGACTTTTGTGGCTTGAAGGCAAAATCCTCTCTTTCATTCTACCTGTTTCCAAGATCATTGGTGAGTGATGGCCTGATTTAATTCTCTTAGTAGAGATTTATTTGTTAAGACTTAGGCTAAAGTGTTAAAATTTATGGCACTTTAATTTTTTAAGAATACTGTGAATAAGAATCTTCTACTTCTCTCTAATGCTATCAGTGTTTTGGTATTCCTCTTCCTTTCCATATAGTCTCTGATGAGTACAAGAAATTTGAGACAGTCTTGTCATCTTTTAGTGAACAAGAACTCCAAAAGAGGAGGAATTGACCTTGTTTTCTCTGCCTAGCATCCTTCCAAACTTCCTGTCAGTATCTCAGGGACATGGTGCACTCACTTGCTACACACATCAACTATCTCAAACGTGGCTCCACGAGAGTAGACCCTAAAATCTAAATACCAGGGGCAGGAGAGCATATCTTGAACACTGTACTTGTGTGTGAGAGAGAGATCAAGCTCCAAATCCTTCCAGGCATCTCTGTGGCAAGTGAAAGCATCTTCCCTTAGATCTGCATTAGCACTGGATCATTTCTATGAAAATTATAAGATGCTTGATTCTCACTCAGCAATACTATCCTTCTTTACCAACACTTAGAAGAGACACTGAATTTTCTCTTTAAAAGAGTAATATCAAAGAATATCTATTCCAGATTGAGATATGCAGACAAATAGGAGAACAGGACCAGCAAGTTCAGAAGTGGCATGTACAGGCACTTCCACCAGACTAAATTCCTTGAAGAAAGGGAAATGCAGAGTTCCCTGTCACAGGGCTCAGTGGCAGAGCTTGCCTGCCCTCTATATTAAACCATCCCCATTTGTGCTTCTGCTCCACATATTCTCACTTCAGTGTCTGCATCCTTTCTCAGAGAAAGGCATGCACTGGAAAGGTTCTCAGCAGCTGCAGAGAACAGGGAATGAGGGTGTTCCCAGCAAGAGCAAGAGGCACTGACCTGCCATTCTAGCAGACAGCTTTGCAAATCAAATGTGACATGAGGAAATGCAGGGCACAGTTTCATAACAACAGCTCAACACTGCACCAAAGGCAGCCAGCGAGACAATACAGATGTGTAACTCAGTTTCTGACCTGCCTTTTTATTCACCCTGCAGTTATTGCCTTTCTGTTTCCAACAGGAGCAGGTAACAGAGGTTTACTCACTTCATCTCGGATCACAGAAATACACACAAGTATGTCCAAGCCTCTCTTTTCTGATCAAATCATCTGACTCTGTATTTACCCCCTGAAAGCTGAAAAGCTAGCAAAGCCACAGGACATGGCACAATTTCACCTTGCAAACACCCAGAGGCATGAGAACAAAGACAAAATGCATTTGGGAGCTGCCTGAGGACCTTGTCAATGACCCAGAGTGCAGCCAGGAAAATGATTAAATTTAAGTTGTCTTAACCCCAGTTTCTATATGAAGGCTCATGTTTTTCCTGAAAATGTTTGGGTTTGAATTTGCTGTGTACAACAGTTAAACCTCACAGGGAACGTGCATGTATGGCATTTCCTACTACACAAAGGAGGAATTTCCCTTTGTGCAGTGAAGTATTCCAGTCCAAGCTGCAGCCTCTACCTATTTTCTCTGTTACAAAGACTTTTCCATTAATAAAGTACGTTAAAAAGAAGGTAAAAATGTTTTTAACTTCCTCTCTATACAATTTAATGTATTCTTTACTACATTTCTTTCAAACACATTTTCCCCCCAAGACTTGTTCCCCAGAGACCTGCTCCTCCAGCAATGTGCCTGAGGGACTGGTTGGAGCCTTACTCTCTTACTGAGGAGCCAGAAACCAAGCAATGCCACCTCCTCCAGTCCTTTCCTTCTCCCAAAAGAACTCCTCAGGACAACTGAGCCACAAACAGCAGAGCACCTTTCTTCTCAGACAGGAGGAGGAAAGCAGTTTTAAACTTGGATGCCTTTCCATTCCTTCTCTTTGAGCCTACCTTTCTGTCCAAAACACTCTCACTCCATGCCACTGAATCTGTAAAACTTTATCTCACTTAGCCCTTCCTTCTGTGCTGAAGCTTTACAGTTTGTGTCATGGGAGAGGTGTGTTGATGTGATGCCCAGCCAGCCAGGCCACACAGGTTAAGGCTGCAGCCACTGCTGTCCGAGGAGGAAGCTTCAGGTCCACAAAGCCCCAGAAGGTCTTGCAGAAAGTTCTCCTAGAAATGAGAAACACCTCTGCCTCACTGGGGACCTGAGTAAGTGTCCCTTCTGTTAATCTAATGAAAGCCAGAAGGGGCTGCTTGTCCCAGGAGTGAGATTGGAGTTTTAGTGCTGGTGATCAAACAGTGCTGGAAATAAGATGATGTACACAGGCATGAACAGTGCACTCAAATGGTTACATTCAAAAAAGCCTCAACAAGAGCTCCAAGACCTGGAATTGCAATGGATTCTTTTTATTTTTGTAAACCTATGAGTTCTTTTCTTTCTCCCTCACATCTTACTGCACTCATCTATAAGTCTTGCCAAAGTCTTATTTGGTTGACATTTCTTCTGAGGCAATCTCAGGAAAAAAAGAAGCTCTGGAGTTAGAAAGTATTAATTAAGGAGACTCATGGAGGCAAAAAAATGCAGCAAGTCTATTTAGAAGAAACCATATGAGGCTCACACCAAGAATTAATTAAGCATATATCTTAAACACAGGTGAAAACGGTCCACTTCTGGATATAATTACATTACAATTAAAAAGAGAAATCTAACTAAACTAAGCTACTAAGCTACATACCGGACTATTGTCAATTCTACACATTTTCATATTTTTAAAGGTTTGACACAATGTTCTTAATCACTATAAGCCAATAACCCCTAGTTACTCCCCACTGGCCACAAAACCGCCAAGAAAGGGAAGCTGAAAGGCACTTGGCCACAAAACATCAAAAGCAGCTCAGACACACTCCTCTGCCTCCTTCTCAGGCTTACAAACATACCTCAGTCAAAGTTATTCATGAGTAAGCAGGCTATGAAACACAAATTTATTCTTTCTGCTCTTCAGTTAAATAAATTCTAAGGATTTAAAGTCCTCATACTACCCTTATCAACCATTGTCAAAGGAAGATTTCATTTTAAGTCTATAGAAAGAAAGAGATCATATGTCACAACTAAACTCTTTACCCAGTTCATTTGGGTTTTGGTGATGTTTTGTAATCAAAACAACACACAGTGACAAAGTACTGAAAACCAGCAGAGAGACACTAACAGCATGTCCTAGAATAAAGATCTTTATCCCCATAAGTATCCAAATGCACACATACCTTGGATAGCAATCTTACTGAACAGAATACTTAGTTAAATATATGAGAAAATGTTTTCTATTGCGCATTCTTTGGGGAGAAACAGAAGTCAGACCATCAAGTCTTATTAGCATTAAAAATACCCTTTTCAGTAATGCTAACATATTTTAAATTGAATTTATACCAAATACAGCCCCATTTATAAATCAGCATCAAGACACCTTCTCTCTCAAGAGATGTCAACTATGGAAAAGTGGTTTACAATGATTGGGTTACCCATTACTGCTGTGGATTTACAGTTATGTTTCCTTCTGAAAAAATCTCAAACCAATCCATATCAACCAAACAAACAAAAAGCTAAAGTACAGACCAAAAGTACAACATATGAGCAAGAGGATATATAAGATGAAATACAAACATGTTCTGTCTAATGACTCCATTGATCACATGCACAACTTTACCAAGACAAAGTGCAAATTCTAAGTCAATAGTGTTTCTTTAAAGGCAATTTGTACTGTTTCCTAAAGCTCAAATTTAATAGTATGGCAAACTATGTAACTTATGTTCTTGTGCTGTTCTGACCTGCTCTAGCCCTCTGACATTAAAGTTTCACAAGTTCAAGCTCCATTTAGCAGGACAAGGTCATAGTTCATATGTAAGATGATATAAGCTGCATGTCACTAAGTAGGTGACAAGTTTAACTTAGTATGACACAAGGATGGATGTGGATGGAAAATTTTCGACACTACACTCCTGTCTCCCAATCCTCAGAGTTTCATACCTGTAACAAAGCAAGGAGGCTGCATATAAACAGATCTTTATTAACTGCAGACCAGCTACTGAAAAAGCCTGGTAAATTACATATCCAAGTCAGGGAGAGGGTCAAAGCACCCTCAAAACACAATTCAAACAATAGCAAGGCAAAGGAGGAATTACTGACAAGAAAATAATTTTCTAGGAATGTGGAAAACTATTTGAAGCAGGATATTGGGGAGCAACTGGAGAAGGGCAGCCTGGAGAGGTTTGGAGAGCTGGAGAATTTCTGGGCTCAGTGCTTATGGCAGGGGACTCAAATGGCAAAGTTGCCACTTTTTTCCCCAAACCAGGTGTTATGTGGTACTTCATCCTTGTCACCCAGGGGTTACTGTGGCCTAGAGATTTCCTCAAGAATAAGAAGGACTAAACCAAGGCTCCAGCTACTCCAGTAGCCCACTTACACCAGCAGCTTGAAGTAGATAACCAGGAAACTGGTTAAGAACAGTGATGCAAACAGTGATGTGCTCCAGAACATTCTCTCAGTCCACAGAAATTTGTAGTTCTGTAATTTCCTATTCTTCCTTCCCTCATCACATCTCATTCAGTAATCTAACTTCTCACTGCACTGACTTGTCCCTGGAGCCATTCTTTAACTTAGATCATTGCTCTCCTACAAACCTTGTCCCCCTGTCCTGTTATTACAGTATTTTGTTGTTGGAGACACCTGGACAACTACTCCATTTGTTTGAGCATAAGGAAGAAAAATACAATTTTTTTCACTTCAAAATGCAAAAATATTCCAAACTAAATAATCTACAGACTAAAAGTCTTAATCTGGTATTCACAGAAACTCAGTCCATTTGATTATTATAGCCAATATATAAAGTATATTGGTTATAATTATCAAATATATATATATATATTTGCAGTAAAGCAAATCAAGTGAATCTAGGGACATATTTGTGTTAAGCTATATTTCCCACATCCTACAGAAAATATTTTCCTGATTATTCAAAGCTGTGAGAATACTCACCGATCATCAACATAAGTACTGTTATAGCTTAGCATCTTTTTAATGTTTAGCAAGCTTCAAGACTGTAGAAAATGTTAAGCTACCGGATGTCAAGCCTCTTTCAACTCTGCAGTGGACAGAAAAATCCCTTTTTGAAGACCAGCTTGTATCAGGTACTCAACCACAGGAACCTAGCCTCCAATCTTTGACAAGAGAGTGGTTACTATATAACTGCAACTTAGTGAATTTGTATCTTATAGACTTGAACTGCATTTTTATACAGAGATTTTTTTTAAGGAGTTTAATCTTAAGAGATTCAAATGTCTAATAAATCCAATTTTTCAAACACAAGACATAAACTGACAACAATGCTGACACTATTGTATCTAAATATAAAGCATCTTATTTCACAGTGTTCTCAAGCATCTACATTATAGGAGAGCTCATTAAAGAAGTTTGTAATAACCATTATTTTTACACACACACACAATATATAGGTAGATAATGTATAGACAGTTATATATAATAAAAGTTTTCACATGAGGATATGCTTTAGGTATACTCTGATAAGTTATTTTACTACAAGAATTTCTAAGGGTCAAAAGTTCTATGAATAAACATGGTTTTTATCTGGTCTTTATGTAGCTTTTCTGTGAGTTTTGCTCAGTTTTAGAATACTTGCATATTCTTATCTGGTTTATATTAGGACAAACAGAAGCACAACCAGCCCCCAATAAACATTAGAAACCACAATGGCTTTAAAGTAATGGTCTTTCATTGCAAGCAGCTGTTTACTAATAAACATCTACAGGAGAAGCCTTTGAAGGAGAGGCTGTAGGAGAAAAAAACAGTACTTTAATTAAAAAGAAAAAAAGAAGACATGTAACTAAAAGCACTTCTGAACTGAAAACATAAGTCTTCCTGGCATTCTTCCCAGCTAATATTTGATTCTATGCCCTATGTGATATTTTATGTATCCTTGTATTGGAACTAAACCAACCATATTTTGCTTCTTCCTTCTACTGGTTTTTGCACTAATCCAACAATGGTGTCACCATGTAAAGGAAATACACCATGCAGTGCTATTTGCTTTCTGTTTGTAACCAGATTGAGGAAGCTGTTTTAAAAAATGATGTAAAATCCTTAGGAACCTCAATACCATTCATGAAATGGGGCAGGATCTGCAGAAAGAGCTCTGAATTTTGAACTGAGTTTTGCATGCTTTGTGTTGCCCCATAATGTGGTTTTCTTAGCCATGACCCTAAGCTCTAAAAATTGTAATTTCTCTAATTAGCTGACATCATGACAGTATCCACTGTTTATTAAGAACTGAGCAAACAAGAAATTAGATGGCTCCTTCCTCACGGAGCTCAAACTTCAAGAAAAAGAAGTAAAAGATGTCAATGCAATAATTATAATTTTTTGGAAGACAAAACTATTCAAACACAGATCTTCCCTAACACTAACCCAAGACACCTACACTGTAGATTCCCACAGGGTGTGTTTTAAGTGTAAGCTTATACTGTTTAAACATCCACGGGCATTTTTAAGACACATTGTCATCAGATCCATTTTAGACAGCTCCTTCAGGGTGAGCACACAGCTGAGATTCCACTCCCTAAGGGGAGCCTCTATTAATGAGCAGGATTGCTTGTGCTAAGCAGCCATGCAGCTGCACCCTGTTAGTCCACTAAGATGCCATGGTAGGCACAGAGCTCACAGAGGAATGTGTCAGTTGGGAAGAGGGATTTAAAGGCAGAAAATCTTAAGGAGCAAACTTATTCAAGCAGCTTGTTCAGGGCTTAAAGGGTGCACAAAAGCAAGCAAAAGAAACAAGCAGGGAAACATGCTGCAAAACAAAGAAAAAAGTGTAATGGAGTGAGCAATAGTAAATGAACTCTCACAATTAGTTTGCTGGAAATAATACTTGGCAATAGAACTGAGAACTTCAGAGAAATGCCTAGCGCTACACCCTGTCCACAAAGAGAAAACAAAAGAAATCCACCAGGAAATTGTTCATATTTCACTAAGCCATCCCTCTGAAAGCAAAAAAACAAGCTCACAAATATTATCTAAATTACCTTAACATACATAGCTTATGCATGTCATCAATGGTCTGAACTTACTGTGAGCTGCCCTGCTACCTGGGGGAATCATTCTAATCCTGTAAATCCTGAAGAATTGTTTGAATAACTGCAAACTCCCAAACATCTCATCATGTAAAAAATCAGTGTCATCCTTCCTCATTCAAGTGTCTCTTCTCAGTGTAAGTACACAGCTGTCCAAAGGGATCAAGTTTCATCTTCCTAAGCCATTTCAGTTGTGATGGATCCCATACTGCAGTCTATAAACAGCCTTAGGTACATCATTGGTTATGAACTGGTACATTTCCTAACCAACATCATTAAAATACAAGGCAGTTCACTGAACTTGGAAAACAGTAAGAAATTACTCTCCAGAGTGCAACATCTGGCATAAAGGAGGAGAAAAACACTGTTTTCAAGTGCAAGACATTTAAGAACTGGAGGCTAAACCAAAAACCATTAATCTATCTCCACCCCCATGTTCAAAATGAGAAACAGAAAAAAATACCCTTCGGTGCTTCACATTAGGAAGATAAAAATCCGAGATGTCTTCCATCTGTTTTGTTTGCTGTTTTTTAATAAAAAAGCAAAATCACCATGTTCTTTTTTTTTTCTTTTTCTCTGTTTTCAGTAGAAATCCTGGAGGATATTTTCAGACCTGTAATTCTAAGGTTTTTACACTGTTCTCATCTCATGTTATTTGGTTGCCTATCAAATTTAACTACTCTGCCTTAGTGAACCAGTATCTGAGCTTTTCAGATATTATTAAAATTTTCCTGGCTAATATCACAAATCTAGCTGAATTTAGGGAGCCAGGTGAGGAGGTAATTTCCTCTGTGCTCCTGTAATAAATTCTTGACCTCTCTGGTACATTTGTGAATCCATGTTCTCCTTTCCAAGCCCCTGCTGTCCCCAGAAGCTGCCAGCAGCCACAGACCACCAGTGACAGCACGGGCCATGACCCTTCTGCTTCATCCTACAGTACTGGCACAAGGAAATTGGGCAGAGTTGGACACACTGGCTTTAAACCACCTGGCAATTTCCTTCCACTGGAGAAATTCCTGCTGCCTCAACAGAGCTTATGGCTCATCTGCATGGTCAGAGGAATGAGTCAAAATCCCACCTGCAATGCTTTGGAACCCTTGGCCACTGCCCCTTAACTCTCACTGCACAAACACTGCTGCACACACTTTCACAGTTAGTTACGATCTTGGATGGAGAGCTAAGACTAAAGCTGGTCTTTCCTGCGGCCAAGAAGCCTTTGAAGCTAGCAGATGGATATCCTTTTTCCTGTCTAAATGCATCCCTGTTGTACTCACAGCTCTGAAGAGCCACCTTTGGCTCAGTTCTACCTGGATAAGATTTTGTTCTATTTCTCCTTTTATTTTTCAGAGAAAGCCTTCATGCCCTGGCTCACCAGCTGAATGAGTTCTAGTTAGCATCACAAAAATTAAAATATTTTCTGGAATAGATGCTACTCTCCCTACATATTAAAACTGAATATAAAGCTTGTCACCACTTTTAAGGGACATAAAAATGCTTTTATATTCCTTGTGTGCCAAAGTTAAATTCTCTGTGATTCACACAACTCAAAGCCTTAAATTTTGGATATTCATGACTGCAAAACAAGACAGAAAGTGTATTTGGATTTGTTTTCCTGAAACAATGTCTGCCTTAATTTTAAACCAGCATCACATAGAATGCCAATCTCTTTCAAATTCTCTTCCAGCGGTAGGTGTGGTGGAAGATGTCTTTGCAATTTTTTTTTAAATATTGAATGAAAATTTGATGTTCATTTAAATCAGGAGGGTGAATTTCCTCAACTTTCAGTGAAGAAAATAATTAAAATTAAACACCTTCTAAGACTTGTTTCCCACAGTTGAAATTTTCTTATGCACAGTCAAGTAAATCATGTCTCTCCATCCAGGTACAAACACGACTGCACAAGTTAACTTAAATAGTAAAACTCTAACTGCTCCTCAGCATCTTGCCAACTTTCAACACAAGTGGTGGGAAAGTTGTATCAATCTTATTGGAAAGAGGAAAATATTTTCTAGGTCTTGAGTGAAATGTGCTATTGTTTCGCTCTTGCGACACAACAGCAGACACTCCTTCAAGTAATATTTCCAGTATTTAAAAGAATTACATGGACTTTTAAAGTGGTATGAACTCTTGTCCTCAGCATCTTATTATCCAAGAAGCTTTATGCTGTGCAAAATGCTTAACTGTCAGCAATCACCAATCTGCTCCTTAGCATATAGAGGGACAAACTCCCCTCCTCTCCAAGCCTGAATACAAGAGACTTCCACAAAAATGCTGTGGGAGAAAGCTTTCCCATGGGAAAGGTCATGTGGTGATTCCACTGACCCTGGCCACTGGCACGAGAAGACGGAAGGACACTGAAGGTCACTGCTACCCAGACACACTCGGCTGATGGCACAGGTCCACAGGCTGTCCCTGACATCTCCCCAGACTCATTCAAGCTTTCACAGCCATCCCTCCCTCCAGGGGCTTTCCAGCCTCACCACAGTGAGGGGAGGAAGGAATTGTTTGGTATTGTATGAAGGAAATAGCTTAAAAGCGGCATTTATATACAAATATGTGATTGTGTTAATTCAAATACATAATATACACACACTTCAGAAAAATATTTGGTAGTTGGCCTCACTTCAGTGCTCTCTAGCAGGAGGGGGCCATGCAAGCCAAGCACAAGTCCTAGAAAGAAAGGGTACACCACAGACAATGTTGATCCCTTCAGACCATGGAGAAATGGTCAGAAGCCTCCAGAGAAGACAAAACTGAGGCTTCCCCAAGCACAGGGTGAGTATTTGCAGAGGGGATGATTGGTGAACATTGTGCTGGGTTTGTAACAGCAGTAGAGTCAAGGGGATGGAGGAAAAACATTTTCAAACTCCAGCATGCTTTTCAAGGAGCTTTACAAACCGAGTCCCTTCACATGTAATTTTAAAGGTCTCCCACAAGAGTAGTGTTATTCCCAGTGCTTATATGACACTAGCAACCCACAGCCTGGGAACTGCAGGCAGAAATGATGACGACCCAGGTCAAGCATCAAGAAATACTGGAAGTACATTTTTCATCAGCCACAAACCTCCGTACACAGCCTGGAGACTTTGTAGAGAACGTGACCCAAACTCAGGAAAGTACAGACAGAAACCCAGCACTGCATAACACACGTCAGGGTGCCTTTTGGTGTTGTTTTCACCAGTAATTAATTGGCTGACTCCATCACCCACACCCTACAGGTGTGTTGTAGCTGTCAGCAAAGCTCAAAAAGCCTGTGTGAAATAATACTCAGCCCCACCAAGAACGCTAATAAAAGCAACTGTACACTTGACTCATTAGCACATACTCTGGATGCTTTGTTTTCCTTTAAATTATTTATGCCATGACAGATGGAGAACTGAAAGTGACATGTAGACTAGACTTGCAGTTTATATAACAAAATATCCACTTTGTTTATAAGAGAAGAACTACAGGTTAAAATTAATATAGGGAGATTAACAAACTCTTGGTATAAAGAAATGTTTTAGATCACGATTATCTGGTAAACAAAATATAACTTTTATCCTCTTAAAAATTTCAGTTCAAAGAGTGCATCTTTTTATAGGGGCTTGAGGAACAATGTTTTGGGAGCAGAGCTTAAGAGACTCAGTT
This sequence comes from Thryothorus ludovicianus, assembly GCA_013397245.1. Taxonomy (NCBI): domain Eukaryota; kingdom Metazoa; phylum Chordata; class Aves; order Passeriformes; family Certhiidae; genus Thryothorus; species Thryothorus ludovicianus. Next base: position 182,844 of record VZTB01012118.1, on the reverse strand, counting down.
TAACAAAGTATTTACCATGTTAATGAATGAACTCCTATGCTCACAGAAATAGTTCTTGATTCATTTGCATAAATGTGGCAGACTTTTCATCTGAAACTGATCCAGATTTTCACAGTCTATATATTGAAGTAGGTACGCCTCAAGAAAACATGAACATTCAACGCATTTCACTATTCCTCCTTTTGGCTGACACAAATTTTTTTCACAGCATTTCAGAAATTCTACTTCCAAAATTAGAAAATAACACTAAAACAAAGAGGGTTTGCTTTTTTTTAAATGCAAAAATAAATAAATGAAGCAAATTGAAGTTTAAAAAGGTACCTGCTGGGACTGAGACAAAATTGAGATTGACTTGCTTTATTTAGACTAAAATTTCAGGAAAAAATATAGGAAAATTGTTCTGAATTCTTGGCAACTGCACTTCCTTTTTAAAAATTCCCTTCCTCTGCATTTAAACACCAGTAAAAACCATGGAGATGAATTCTTCTGCTTATTTTGCTGAGCCAAGGCAGCTGACAGTGATACTGCAAACCTCTGGGGGTCACCCACACAAATCTGGAAGGCCCACCACTGCAGCATGGGGAAAAATTAGTTTTTCTCCTTATTACTGTCAAGCTTGCTACAGCTTAATGCAATAGCAGGATATTTACAAATTCAGACTGTCTAGACTATACAAAGTGTAAACTGGATAGAGACAGCTTTTTTTTAAACTTAGGCTATTATCAGTTTCTACTACAAATTTGGTTTTCTCTAAACAGAAGCAAGACCTAAGAAGAAAGAAGAGGCACTGAAGAAAGCAAGCAGAGCTACTTTACAACTGCCAGTACTACCAATTTATCCCTCATTTGATTGGAAATTGTAAATTACAAAACCTTTAATTTTTGTAATTAAAAATTACAAAAATTATTATTTCAAGAAAGAAATATTATATTCTTGTGTACGTGTATTTTAAGGTAGATACAGTTCAGATGGTTTCTGGAACCATTAGGTTCAAACGCAAACTATCCACACAGTGGAATGAAGATCACAGAATGGGTCAGGTTGGAAGAGACCACAGTGGTCATCTGGTCCAACCTCCTTGCTCAAGCAGGGCCATCCCAGAGCACATTGCCCAGGATTGCATCCAGATGGTTCCTGAATCTCTCCCGTGAGGGAGACTCCACGGCCTCTCTGGGCAACCTGTTCCTGTGCTCAGTCTCCCACACAGTAAAGAATTCCTTCAGGAAGAGCTTCCTGTCCTTCAGTTTCTGCCTGTTGCCTCTTGTCCTGTTTTTGGCACCACTGAGAAGAGACTGGCTCCATCTCCTTGGCACCCTCCCTTCCGATGCTTGCAGGCAGTGCTGAGGCTCCCCCTCACAATCCCACTGGGCCACGCACAACCAACCTGCAGCCTGGATTCCCCAGGCACAGACACACAGATCCCCTCTATATCCCTTAGGGAATCCTTCCCAGATGCTAGAATTAACCTGCTCAGCACCAGCAGCTTTGAGCAGCACTCACTCACGTCAGTCACCGGGTTCAAAATGCTCCCCTCCTGCTGCAATCAGCGTTGGTGCACAGCTTTGGTCCCCTTAACCCCTGCTAAAACTGTGTGTCCTTCTGACAGACCCATGTTATGCCCCTCGCCTATTACACTACATGTGCAATGTATTTCTTTTACCTCATTTTTTTTACATTCTGCTATGATTACAAGAGCAAATCAAGAACTATTTTCTGCTCAGAGATTTCCCATATTACTTCAACATAGCACTTGTCCTTTTCTTGTTTCTGACCCAAGTCCTAACAGAAATTTCTCATTCTCAGGCTATGTCACTTTGTTCTTATTCTCCCTTGGAAAACTCATTCTGATTTCTGTCACCACCTTCCCTCAGGGTCCCATTCCTCATGCTGCTGTGCCCACAAATAATTGTCAAGGGGTGCAAAGTCCCATTTTCAGGTGTACTTTTATCCACTGTGGAACCTTGCTCCAGTGAAGGGACTTTTTTTTGTCTCCTCCTTACCTCCAAATAATTTGGTTGCGGGTTATTTCTTGGTTGCTTCAAGGTGTACTGTAGTCTTGCCCATGTTCAGAAAAATTTACTGTAGCCAGATCCATTACTTGCAAGTGACAGTACATGAAGAATCAATGAGGGGCTTTGGTGGTACCTTACAAAGTATTAATTTCAGGGTAGACCAATCCTGGGATCTCTAACATTACTAAAACCGTTACTGCTGTAAGCAAGAATTTTCCCAAGGAATAAATGAGGTGAAATTCAAAGTTTTGGTCACAGTAGAAAACTCGTCTGAATTAAGGGCATCTAAGGCTGGGAAATGTTTGTAGTGGCAATCACACAGGTCTTTCTTGTGCTTGTTTACGATAGCTGTATACTGGTATCCTGGCCAGGATAACAGTATGTATATTAATATTCTAATTGTAAACAGCAAATACTATTTACCCTAACTTCATCTTAATTTTATTCACTGACTCTTTTTCTTGCAATATTTTGCTTACTACTCTCATTTTTATCTTAAATTTTCAAGTAACCTAGATTTTTAAATATTAAAGCAATTTTTTTCCCCTAAAACAGCTCATTCTTATTGCAGTCCTATATTAAAAAGCCGCTGGGTCAAACTCAGTTTCATATGAACAATGCTTGAAACATTAAAATTGCATGAATAGCCAAGAGTCTCAGTTGCATAACTAGGGCCAAGGAGCAGCCAATAAGTCTCTGCCAATCACTCCTATTCATCAGCAACTTTTGTTTGACTAAAGCATATCAGCTAGAAAAGGAACCTGTCATAGTTCAAAGATTCAGAGAGATGAAGAACTTCTTGCTTCCCTTGATAATTTGTCAGAAAAATGAATAATTTCTATATGAAAAATATTCTGCATTACTCCTGATTTGAATTTGCCCAGCTCTCCAGCCATAACCTTTAGTTTCTGGTATTTTTACTGTTGTTTCAAAAAGCCAATATAAACTCAGTATATTCTCTCCTGCTTCCAGAGAATTACATTTCCTAATCAAGGAGGATCTCCATTTTGATTATGTCAATGGATAAAAAAAACACAGTTCTCAGAGAGAAAAAATTTCATGAGATCTCAAATCTTTTGGGTGTCCTTCTGCAATGCTCCCAAGTTCAACATCCCTTCTACAGCAGGCATTTCTGTCACTATGCACATCCAGAGGTAAGGCTGTCTTTGAGTCCTAATCACTGTCTTCCTAGAAAATAACTCCTTCTCCTTTTATGATAGCATTGCACTGGAACTCTTGTGAAAACAGAAAGATCAAAAGCTCCTTACATCCCTTCCTGACTTACCATTTTCCAGGGCACAGTTTACCTTGTTCCTGGAAATTCCACCTGGAGAAGTGGTGGAAACTCCTTCACTGGCAATATTCAAGACTCAGCTTGATGGGTGTGGATAATCTAACCTAAACCTCTGATTTCCACAGCAATTCAGATGCTACCCAGAGGTCCTTTTCAACTTAGGCATTACTATGACACACAATCACACATTTGCTCAAATGCAGTTACTCCATTCTCTATTGCAATTTTCAAAAGTTGGGGCAAAACTTTACAAAGTCATCTGATCTTGTGGGTTTATAATGCCACTGCTGGTTCTTTCAATACCAACTCGGTATCTTCTTTTGAAGTCTAAACCTGTGAAAAGTTTTACCCAGGTAGTATTGCAGTACATTGAACACTTACATACATCATGTATTTATACCATGATCATGACCACTAATTGGCTCTACTCTTTAGCTCTAAAAAGGGACTCTGCAGCTGCTGCAGGTTTCTGCACCACCACAGCAGACTCACAGCAGGAACTGTGAGCAGAGCACACATTTGTCTGTGCACAATTCCTAAGGTGGGTACTTGGGTCTGACAGTTCATTACCTCTGGCTTTATCTCTCGACCCAAAGGATATGTTGACACATCTGATTAAAACCTTTCCTCGCCTGTTTTATTTGTAATTTTCTTTGTAAAATCACCATTGTCTCACTTGTCGCTCTTCACATCTTTACAGAATTGCTTGCAAAACTTTGTCTATTTTATTGATGAAGTACTGTGGAAACAAAAGATAATATATTAAAATATGCTCTCTGACTAGGATACACTGTGGTTTTGTAACAAGATACTGTGTACCTACCAGGACAATATGTCATACTCCTTTGGCCAAAGATTGTATTGCAATTGCTGGCAGCTATAGCAGAATGAATTTCTTCACCCAAGTCCAGAACCCATTAAAAAGAAAAATTTCTATAAAAACTGCCTGTCAATATATTCCCGAGAACTGTTTCAAGGGATGACATTTAAGACTCTTTTATATGAAAAATCTTAACTTCTAGCTATATTTACCTCGTCCCAAATGAACCCATTTCACCACAAATTTACAAAAGAATATAAAATAGAGTACCAAGCTCAAGCTGGCAAACTTGGTGAGAGCAATTTATTACCAAACTTTGAAGCAATCCATGGATTTCTTCAAATGTTAAACGTCACTGACTTCTCCCTGTCCCAGTCCCAAGGGCCAGAAATTCTCAAGGCACTCATATAATTTTCCTTGAAATTTCTGCAGGGAAAAATCCAGAGTATGAACCTTTCCCTGCCAGTTTCTATAGGTAAATCATATTCTTGATTTCAGTTTTCAGGGAGGAGGTGTAGAAACTATGCTGGTATCACTGAGCAGGCCTAAAGCCATGCCAGATGACCTGTTCCAGTAGTCCAGCCCTACTGGTGGCAAATGCAGCTCTGGCAACTGTACCAGGGTTTGAGGTTGCAAGGAATCTGTATTTTTTTTTCTGGATCTTTCATCATTCAGATAATTTCCTGCTACAATAATCTTCTCTTTCCAGCTATCAAGACAATGATCCTTAAGTGATTACTACTACTAGTCTTTCTGTAAAGGTCACTGTACACTACAAATGATTTATGGCAACCTGCAATATAAGAGTGAAGACAAAAAAAATACCTTGCAAAAAGAAAAAAAAGCAAAACAACTGCATCATGGTTTACTCTAATTTTGTTTATCTAATGCTGTGTCTGAATAAACTCTCAGAAACTTTCTGGCCTGTGAAATAGTATCTGCAGATCTTTAAACAATGAGCTTCTTAATCATTGGATTAACTCAAACTGTACAAACCCCCTTAGATTAAGACTGCAATGCTTTCATGTGAAGTAGCAAGGCAGTGTGTCAGAGAAATAAATAAAGATTTTGTCCTGTTGACTCTCAGCCTACCAATCATGGAAAAGGGGGCAAAAGGCCTTGTTATGTGGCCTGTGATCTTATCCCTTATCCTTTCTGACCAGCACAAACTATCAGGAAAGAAATAGCTCTGCTGATAAGAAGGAATATCTCCTCTCTTTTAAGTGGAAGTATAGTAGCTGCTCTCCTTCATGTCAAACACAGCTCATAGTGCAGTATTTATTTAAGAAATTTTCCAATATGATGAATTATTAACTTGTTTTGGTTGTGTCTTTTTGGATTAGGCTGAGGAAAAGAAGTACAACTCCCACAATGTCTCCAGATCTTAGCATTACTTTTCTTTTGATCAGTACACTTTGGACTCACAGAAGCAAATTGTAATCATATCAGTCAAAAAAAATACTGTTGGAAAACAGCATTTGTATTAACATTTTAATCAGATGCTTTTGAAATCATCTTCAATGAACAGCAGTTAACTCGAACACCCACCTGGGACAGCAAAGTCAGTTTCATGTTTGTATATTCCTGCTTACTGAGACCTTCCAATAGGAAGAGCTTAGTTGTCAAAAACCAGCTGCCTGTGTATTTACATGGAGCTTTTAGGAAAGGCAATGGGGGAAAATGGTGTCTTTTTACATTGCTGACATCCAACCTCACTTCCACAGGGGGTTTTGAGCATCATGCCTAATGTTGTCTGAAGCAGTGGCTTAAATGAGAAACAACTGGTTGATCCTCTTCTTAGATGAGAACAAAGTGACAGGAGAGATAAGAGATTGCATGGGCTGAGTCTGGGCCAATATGTTCTTTGCAATGCTTCTTGGTGCCTGAGCTTTCAAGTGATCAAATAGCAGAGCTATGGTTATTACTGCTTACTTCTCTGTTATGAACAAGGAAACTGGAAATTCGCCTTTTATTTGAGAACCAAGGCAGTCTAGTCATGGAAAAGATAAACTACGTGCTTTTACTGAGCATGATACAGCAATATGCTGTTGACCTTGCAGCTGGTGCCAGTCATTTGTTTTCAAAAGGATTATAATGGTTTTGTTCTTCAGTGCAACACTCAACACACCTAGAAAGGACTCAAAGCAAAACATTCTCCTTGGCTCATCCAGGCTTTTCTTCCCCTTATAATTCTTATTCAACTTTCCCACCCTCCTGGATTTCAGATAAAATTACTTAAATCTGGCTGTTGCTGCAGAACACCGCCAGACTCAGCTTCTTTGCTGAATTTGGGTGAACAAATGTAGGTGATTTTGTGGGTTGGCAGAGACAGCAATATGAAATCAGGCTGGCTGTTCTGGTTAAATGAGCAGTCAAACAGTATGCAAGATTAGGTTTCCAAACACAGCTCCCTGCCATATATTGAGGTAAGTAAAACCAGATCATCGCCCTCATCTCCACTGAAAGTATCTGAAGGCAGAATGAGCATTTTGAAATTGTGACTGCATTTTAAAAGACTTCTGAAAGATCACAGAACCCAGACATAAGAAAGTTTTCAAACCACAGGGAAGATAAGCTGAAAAACAAAGCAGTAGAGGCTAGACAAACCTCACTTGAAAGGCTTGATAACTTTTGTCTGACTGCTTTTGCAGAGGAAGTTAAGAGTTAGAAAAGCTATATTGCTCTCAAAAATCTAACACTGTGTTCCTAAAATAAAATAAAAAAGAAAAAAAAGAAAAAAAAAGAGAGATATAGAGAAGGACAATGACAAAAGCACAGACGTTTTGGCAGGATCCAGGGAAGCTTGACAAGTGGCAGCAGAAAGCACACATCAAAAGACCATGTAAGTTCTTTTATTGTGGGAAATACCTAGAATTCCATGTTTATCTTACCACAATAAGCTACTGAATGGTTATCTAAACTGCCCTTGTTTTGCCAGGCGACTCAATAGTCTGTAGGTTTTACCCCACATTAGTTTTAGCCTGATATGTTTAAAAGGCTACACAGCAACTCAATCTAATCTAGAAGTTTATTACAGTCATCACAGAGAGGGATCACCTTAAACAAAAAATCTCTTTGGTATCAGTTCAGAATTACTTGCCCCAGTTGCTACACCTAAAATCACACTGCTGTGATAGATCAAAAAAAACTTCAGTCCTTTCTCTGATAGTACATCACCAATAGGTATTGTAAGAAATCTACAAAAGTACATTAAAAAAACCCCAATCCTACATGAGAAGCATCTCACAAGGACCTGTTTGAGTACTCATGAGCCTTTTTTTTTTTCCTTCATTTCCTTAGTTCTCCTTTTACAAACTATGGAAAGTTTCCTTACATTCCAAGCTGACATTGCCTATACACCACAGCAACAAAGAAATCTGTCTAACATATTATAAGTGAAACTATTCTTGGCAAAATAATGTCACTGAGACAGGTTTAAGTCATGCAGAAACAAGACGGAACTTGTGATTTCATGGTTTCTTTGAAACAAACCAATACCTGCTGTCAAAGCAGGAGGAAAAAAGATATGTCAAACTCAAAATATTACAGCAGAAGCTAGAGAAGACATGAGAAAAAAACTAGCTCACTCATCTTCACTATTCATGTACCTTCAGAGTAGAAGTCTACTGTTTTCTACTAACCCTTCAATTCAGAAGAGGCCCACAAAGTCCAGAGTCCTGGAAGGCTTCCAATAAAAAGATTAAACCCTGCATAAAAACGCTCCCTATAATTAGAGAAAAAAGCATCTTGGTTTTTGAACAGCATATGACAGATTTTGAAACCATGAGATAAAATCAAATTGTATTTTAACATGGTTGAAGAGAAGCCTTTCTTCTGTAGACTGTCAGTTTCCCTCTTAAAAACATCTGATAACTACTGATGCAGTAACGTAACTTTTTTTGCACCTCCCAAAATCAACCTAGAAACACATATGGACAACAGGATAATAATAATGAACGCTTAAGGACACTCCTTCTTACAGGGAGCAATGTTTTGAATACAACAGCCTATCCAAAAGCTTCCACTCTTCTCTTACACAAGCCCTACAGAAGAAAGCCGTGGCTCTTCACCACAGCTGTACCTGGCTTGCAGGAGAATCACCAGAAGAGCAGCAAAGAGCTGAGAGGTTCCTTTTTCTTCTCGGCTGTGCCACAGGAGCACGAGGGGATACCTCCTCCCCAAAAGCCATCCCCTCAGTAGCAGACTGTCACCAGCATGGAAGGGCAGAAGCAGGAGCAGCACAGGTCCCTCTTCCTCCTGGTGCAGCTTTTCCACAGGTGTGCACATGCAGAAGAGTCTCATCTGCAGCTTCATTACACGCCCGGGTGTATGAGTGAGTCATACATAAAAAACACTGGTCTCTCATGGTTTCATGCTCACACACGGGTGGGGATTGAGCAAATACATTCGCACAGGGGCTGGAAACCACCCTCTTGTGACAGGATTCATACCCAAGACAGGGAGGTCACAATTTAGCAATGAAGGAAGAGGGTAAAACATACAATAAGAGGACATGAAAGAGCAATCTAAGTAATATGAATAGTTAATGCGTGGAGAAATATCTTGAATTAATCCACAGCAACAACCAAGTATTATACGTGACCTCTGCAGCGGTCCTGCATTACTGAAAGCTATCCACTGGCCTCACAAAGAAACCCGACCCCACTTGCTGCAGGGTTCCAGGCTCAGAGTGGGATTAGCCCAGTTGCTGAGGGCGGGATTTGGGTGCAGGAGCCCGGGCAGCTGCCGGGGTGGGGATGCTGCGGGCCCGGCGTGCCGGCAGCAGCAGGTGCCTGCGCCTGCAGCGTCCGGTGCGGAAAACACTCGGTAAAAATAAAACAGAAGGGAAGTACACATGAGCCAGAAATTAAATGCTTGTATCTGATATCAGAGGAAGAGCACGTCGGTCAGACAGTCCGCTGGGGGTTTGAGCCAACTGCACCCTGGTCAGGAGGAACATTTTACTGACACCAGCACATGAGGGCCAAGAAAAATATTTTGTGATCTGTGCCTCCTTGCTCCACCTCATCCCACCCTTCTGTGATGTTCTGAAGGGAGAGGTTCTTCACTGACTTCCAGAAAGGTTTGATGCTGCTTCTCTCACATGTTTTCATTTAAATTCCCCAGTGACAGACACCATATGAACTGCCTCTGGAAAAGGCTGGTCCGTGCAGTGCAGAAACCCTGCCCTGCCCCACTCACCCACACAGGAGCATGCCAGAGGCTGGCAGAAGGCACCATCCTGCCCATAATCCCAGAAGCAGCCAAAAAGATTGCAGCTTGCATTAGCAGCTGAAAGCAAATTGGAACAATAAAGATCCTCTAAAAAACCCAAAAATACTGCAGTGGTTACTGACAAATCGTGGTAATTGCATTACTGTGATGATCCTGTTCTAAGAACAGAAGAATACAGAGGCTCTCCCAGTAGACACTGACATAATGTTATCTGTTTAATGCAAACCTATTACACAATTTTAATATGAAATAACTTTTTTCAAAAAATAAAGATCATGTGATCTCCATAACGAAAAAATGAAACTGGCACAGAACATCTGTGGGGTTTTGGAGTGTGTTTTTCTTTATAGACTTTTAGGGAAATATATAATAGACAGAAATATAAGTAGATCAAGAATTTATTCAAATTATCACTTCTCTGTAAAAATAAGAAAAAATAAAATAAACAATTTGTTTAAATCTACAAGAAATTTTATAAATGTTCTAATTTTTTGGGTACACTTTTTAAATGGAAGCATTTATGTTACATGTGAACTTTTAAATTGTTTCTTTACATTATCCTAAAAAATAATTCTTCCTTCCAAACAATATTTACTCTCATTGAAATCAACCAACCAATGTAATGCAATGGTTTACTTGCTCAGCCAATGGGAAAGAAGTGACATTTCTTTTTACTTATTCTATCAAAGTCAAATATTTGTTCCTTATGTGAGTAGTTTCCTACTAATTACAACAGTCTGATGTGTAGTATTTTATGTTACTAAAAATAAGGCTATAAATTAATAAATGCAGCTAAAATTATGCTTTCAAAGCACAGTGGAAGAAAGCCCAAAGCTCATACATAAACATTGACAGCAGGTCTGTTTCCAAGCTTTAGACACCCACATATCCACAACGTAGGTGCAAATTGGAAAAGTCTCTGCTTGTTCATCTGGCAGGAAGCGTATCTGAAATGAACATATCGTGCAGGACTTAAAATCAGAGTCAACTTCTTTCAAATAAAAAACAACCAACCTTTTAATTCTGTTTTTCCACTCTTTACATTTTCCTCTTGCTGCCTTCCTCCTCTCTTGAAGGACAGATATCTCTCTCCAGACTGAAGAAATATTTAGCTTCAATTGAAATTGAAGTACAACTACTTTTTCTCTTCTGAATTAAATAATTGCAATGAAGATAGTTTATTAAAGGTAGGTGTAAGAAATGTGTAAGAAACCCTTTAGAAGCTGAAACAGTCTTAAAACTTAATTGAGACCTGGAATTTTCCATCATGAGACATTCACCTAGTCAAGAATTCAGCAATACAAAACAGAACTGGACATTCATGTAGGTATCAGGAAGATCCAGTCCTACAACTAGCAAAAAGATCATTTTGGAAGATAGTACTCAAGATGTGGGACAAAATAATCTGTAACTACTGAAGATCAGAACATACATGATGGCTGATTATCCCATATCCACCACCTGACAGGTATTAAGAAACTGCCCTTAAGAGGCAGAACTCAGGGTGAAAATCATAATCCAAAATAACTTAAGAGAATAGCTTCTCTCTTCCTTTCCTTGATAACTAATTTTCAATTTTAGACTTTTTTTTTTTTTAAGTGAAGTACACCTATGGCAGTGTATTGATCAGCCAGCGAAAACCTTTCCTAAACTGAAACAAATGACACTGCTCAGTGCTTACTAAGGCAGCAATCTCCTAGTGAATAACTGGGATCACTATAATCCTCTACACAAGGGGCCACACAAAATGCAGTAGCACAAAAGGTACTAATTGGGACAAAAAATCCAAAGACCAAAAGTGGGCCCTTCAAAAGATTCTTGACCAACCAAAAGTCCCTGCATTGACTTGCTATGTCAACATGCAAAACCTGATACCATAGATTCTTAATTTACTGAACTGGCACAATTACCATGACTGGATAAATGTTAAAAACACACATCTCAGGGGCAGCTGCCAGAGTCACAGGTGTTGGCCACAATTTTAACAATAGCACTGTTTTCCTGGTGTACTCAAATCATTTGAAGAGAAAGGAAATTGGAATATATGTATATAAGCAATTGGCTTGTCTTATTTATTCCTGTTCTCCTCTTTGAGGCCAGAAAGGACATTTAAATCCCAGTGATTATGGTTAAACCAAACCAGCTAATCAGGTGACCGCAGTGTAATCTGCCTTTGTTAGGAAATCAACTGAAAAATGCTGTAAAGCAGCAGCAATAGTCCAGAGGTGCATTTACTTTGCTAATGACTGACATAAATGTGCTCCCATCCCAACTGACAACGTGCAAAACAGCACAAAAGTGCTTCCCAGTGAGAAGCTAACAAGACTATTCAGCTGCAACAAGAACAACCCAAGCATGCCCACAACCATTTGCAGGGAAATGGTTTTTGGACACCACAAATTCACCAGTTCTGAGGCTAATCACAGGTCACAGAGGGAGCCTTGACCAATGGCCAGGGAAGTTACACTGTCACCTCAGCACTGCCACCAGCACAACCTGTTGCCCTCATCCACCAACTCTGCCTGGCTGTGATCATCTGCCAGACAAGTGCTCCTCACACCTTCTGCAGCACAGCTCCAGAGCTACGGCCAAGTGAGAATGCCTGCTCAAAACCAGCGTGGCCAAAAGTGTCTGCAGGCTAGAGCTTGCAGGCCTTCATTATCACTTGTCTTACTGTGCTCTCATAACNTCAAAACCAGCGTGGCCAAAAGTGCAGGCCTTCATTATCACTTGTTCTACTGGGCTCTCATAAGCAAATAAGGGGCTTAAAATTAATTTTGGGATTCAGGGATCACTGACAAGCCCCGTCTAGGATGGTGTTCTGAGGATGCTGTTCATCCCTGAGCTGGGCAGGAAGCAACTGGAGGTGCTTTGGTTCAAAAGCAGGGTTGGAGGAGGAGGCAGTGGCAAAGCAGCCTTCGTGCAGACACTGCTCCCCAGCACTGAAGGAGCACTGAGCCCGTCCCCAGGCAGGCCCTGCCTTTGGCAGACATCCACAGAGGCAGCCCAGAAAGAACGAGGGCTAAACCCAGTATGTGCAAAAACACACCTATAAATGCCTCAGGACATTTTGGGCCAGAAAAGCTTAAGTTTCTGAAACCTAAGGAATCTCAGGTGTCTACAAGAACTGGGAGAGGTTTCCACGGGCAACACTTTTGAAGGCAGCTGCCTGAAATACGCTTTAAGGGATACAAAATTCCTAGATCCTTTACTGGATTTAACAATAGGCACTGGAACAAGATTACTGCAGGCATTTACTCAGTCAACTGAATACAAAGCATTCTAAAAATACTTTTGCTTGTCATTAGATTAGAAAAATATATGTACAAAAAAAACACATGAACAAAGGTAAGGATGAACAACTACCTGGGACTTCTGAGTTACAAACAATACACACTATTTAAAATGCAGAGGCGTTCCCACAGAAAAGTTACTAATCCTGTTGGGGCAAAGTAACTGCACTGGTGTGTGGTTTGCATGGGGGAGGGAAGGAAAAAGAAAAGGAATTGCTTTATTAGCCTTTTTGCAGCTTGTTTTGCTTTTTTAAAAAAACCCAGCTTTTCAAATTACTTTTAACTGATAGATATAGATGAAGAAACATATATTTATCAAAGCAAGTATTAACGATCTAGTTAAACTTCATTTACTCCCAGAGATACCTTAGGGCTAGTAGTTTAATATGTACCTTAATAAGTTGCCTTACTTTTATAAACTAGAGGGTAAAATTGAAAGACTTTCCACTGAGACTCTCTATTAGGAATATTCTTCTTCCTCAGCATTTTCACTTTGACTGAATACAAAGTAAATCAACCTTACTTTGCTAATGAACCAGCTCTTTGTTCATTTATCTATCAAGCTATTTATAAATATCTTGCAATCACAGCATTATCTGGGGGCTAAAGAGCATGTTTCAACTCAAAACAAATGGACATGTCATCTCATGCCCTTCCATAAACAAAAGCTAAAGGCTTGGAATCCAGCAGAGATTTAACCTCATAATCATGTTGCATATGTTCATTTTCATAGCTTTTCTTAGGTGCTCGTAACAGTGTAAAATAGAAGCAGTTGCCCTTAACTTAGAGTGGCCCTGGAAAGCAATAAATTGTTGCACCAGATGTAGGTGAGGCAGGGGACACGTGTGGACACTGGGGAGGGTCTCCCTTCCTCAGCAAGCCCTGCTGGCTTACACAGACTGCCCGGGGACATCAGGGAACTGCTGTCTCAGCTGGGCAGGGGACCAGTGCCCATTGGTGGAGTGGAGGCAGGAACTCACAGAAATCTCCTCAGAAAACTTCTGAAACTCCACACAAATACCTGCAGCCTACTTCTGGCTGTATGACACTGACTTCTCAGATACAAACAGGTATTTTTTGCTGACATGTTAAGCACAGCAGTATGTGAAGCAAGTGGTAATTCAATGAAATGGTTGTTCCCAACCAGAAAAATTTGCAGCATATCCAGATTAAAATCACATTCTTCACATTTTAAAACTGAATGTAATTTTTAACTTTGAGTTTTAACTTGCACAGACCAAAGAAGAGTTCATGCAGTATTAACACTAAATTAATTTCTCCCTACCCAATTCCATGGCATCAACCAGCAACAGTGTAATGAAAGCAAAATATACTGGTTCATTTTACATGTTGTCATTTGTACATAAGCAACTAAATAACTAACACTCAGACTCTGGGAGAAACGTTAAACTGAAATGAATTCTAAAAAATTCCCATTAATAACTCAGTTTTAAGATATAACTGGGTGTAAAAGCAAAAGAGTTGTGACTAAAAAAACCACATTTTTAAAAGTGATTTCTTTGCTTGCAGTGCTTTCAATTCTTTCACTTTAAAAGTCACTACACATTCCAAAAAGTGTTTATTTAACCTTGCCTAATCAAGCAAGGCAGAATATCAGAAAACCTTTATACCCTGTTTTTTCACCTGGAATTAGACAATGTGCTTGCCATATTCTGCAACCCCCTCATTCCCTAAATCCTACTGAGAATCTACACGGAAGTGAAGTTCCTCTCAAGTTTACATCTCTCAGTAGTCCTAGGCAGAACATTTTGATTTTTCTCTTTTTCACATTTTTAAGCTCGGGCGCTGTCCCCACCCTTTCCCACCCAGACCGACCCGTTTGCGTTGCACGCTGAGCGATTTGAACCAAGTGAACTCTGCAGCCCCAGCGCTGCTTCCCGTCACCAATCCCGCCGCGCCAGCGGGGCCATCCCTTACCTGCTGCTGTTTACTCGATCCGTCCTGACTGATGCGAGCACAAAAGTGGCTGCAACTAAGAACACAGGGCGTCTACTGTCCCTCCAGAGGGACTGAAACTCTCCTCTTTTGTTTATACCTCAAATCCCAAAGTCCCAATAGTCTTTCTGTTGCTTGACTTTCACCTCCAAATATGTTTACCCTCTACTAAAGTATTTTTACCCAAGGGAAAAAAAATCTATTAAGAAGTGCTCAAACATCACCTTTGATATGAAAACATACACTCAAAGTCAGTTTAACCACCTGATACTGTGATTCATGTAAAAAACAAAAAGCTTCACTATTTTAACAGATACCAAATCCTGGAATAAATGCTGTTGTAATTTTAGGGTTCTATTTTAACAGTTAAAGGAGAGACATCTGGCAATAATCTACAAATAAATAGAGTGTCTCCATTCTTAGTTTCTCCTCCAAAACACTACCTAGGAAATTTTTGCAGCATGATTCATATAATCAACAATGATACATTACAATGCCTTTCAAATAATTCCGAATTCTTAGTTCATTCAATAAAGAACTCATTTTTGAAAGAGAAAAGGGAACATGCCCTGCCAGAAAACTTGCTTTATTGACTCAGCCCTGCTGCCAGCAGGAACATGGTGAAGCAAACTCCACGATTTCAAAAGCAGTTTTTCACAGCAAGGGCAGAAACAAAAAGAGGCTTATTTACCGAAATGTGAGATTCCACAGGTGAGGCCAGACGATCTGAAATCCTCTTCTTTTAGTTCCAAAAGTTTTAATTTATGATGAAGTCTGTAGTAATCCTTTGAAGCTGCCAGGTAGAACGCACGCCATATCTCAGCCGTGTTTTCTTTCGCCCTTTTGCAGAGTAACTTTGTTATTTGCATAAAGCTTAGTCCTGGCCTATGGGACTTTTTGAACATCTACATGTTAGATTAGCTGTCTTGACATGCTCTATCAAGCATGACATCATGGATCTCCATGGTAACCTTAGCCACACCTGCCCAGATGCCAAAGTTACCTGTCATGTTCAGATCTAAATGAACATAACAAAAAACCCTCAACCACCATTTTCTAGGCAATCATCCCTGTAAAGGCACTGGAAGGATTCAGGTTTTTAATTGATTGAAATCTAATTTTGTTGGCCAAGAAAATTTCTTCTTCACGGAACACTGCCTGAAGCACTAGAGCTGCTCCTGACCCTTCCACACCTCCCAGCCTATTTTCTAGTCAAACAACAACTGAAGAAAGCTGTGGCAAACTTCTTCCAGCTCACTCTCTTACCGCAGGCTCACAAGCCCCTGCTCAGAAAAACTTCTACACATTCATTTTTGTTCTCTGCCCCTCAGAAAGGTTTTTTCAGAGGTGACTTGTAAAACAGGTTCACAGCAGGGATTACCCCCTCCCACTGCCAGGTTAGCATTTTAACCTCTTAATTGCTGACTCCTTTTCATACTTGCAGCTACAGACACAGCTTTCACACTTGTTCCTGCTCTTCTTCTCTGCTGACCCGAGTCAGCCTCACCTAAGCAGGTGACCGTGTTCTTCCATGAGTGCCACAGCAGATGATTCACACTGTCTGAATCTGAAGACATCCCAGACTGTTTCCTTTTTTCGTTCTTTGTTTTCTTTCTAACTTCTCTGGGGATTACATTAGCACCTTCCTTTCATTGCCAAAGGTGAGACAGCCTTGGCAGAGGTAAGGTTGTTAAAGCTCCTGCAGAAACTTGCATTACCTAAAAAAAAAATAAAAATTTCTTCCTCTGCTTTACAGGTTTCCAGGTGGAAGGAGCTCTGGTGCCCAGCTGTGGACTTAGAAAGGGGAAAAGCTGCAATGTGAGGGTGAGCTGTGGGCTGTGGGTCACAGAGATGTGGCCCCTGGGTGCTGCATTCTCCTGTGCTGGGGCACACAAGGTGTGTCTGCACCCCTCCAGGCTACTGCAAAGTCTCACTCCAGTTTACCGCAGACCAGTTTAGCTGCAGGCTATTTGCCTTGCTGCAATATCCCAAGCCCCTTTTGCAAATAAAGATGGCCCCTGCCTCTGTGAGCTTTCCTTTTGAGAACAGGATATCACAAACAAGGCAACAAACCTTCGGAGAAATGATCTGTGTGCACAGCTGGGAGGTTTCAGGTCATCACATTAGCTAACCATCAGTAATCCCTGCTGGCATTTAACCTGGCCATGATGGTGCTTCTGATTTGTGGCAGATTATCAGAAGCAGAAATGGGCCCTCAGGAGGCACATCTAGGGAGGGATTTATCTGAATAAATGAAGCCTGGAGGAAACTATTAGTGCTTAGAGGAAGATGAAGACCACATTCAGCTGCCCTTGCTGGTAGAAGTGATACAGTAGGATGAGACAACATAATTTTATTTTTTTTTCCCTGAGGTTTATTTCCTGCAAATAAGGAGTCAGTCTGACATACTCAGATAATGATGGCTAAAATGGACAAGAAAAGAATGTCCACATAGAATAAACCAGACAATTACAAATCTTGATTTTCTATTGGTTGTGTAGCTGACAGGGTTTAGAGCAACCTGCAAGAGAAATTATATTATATACCAGGGGCTACCTCTTGACTGTAAATACTGAGGTATTTTATGTTTCAGCTGCACCATTTGACGGAGAGATTAGAAAATGATGTTGCATTAACTACTATCCTTGATAGGTGTCCTACAGTGGGACAGTTCCCACCATAGACAATGATGCCACTTTCCAGATACTGGAGCAGCTGAAGAAGTAAGAAGAGAGAAAAGGAACCTGGAAAGGAACCTGGAAGATAAATTGTGACAATTTAATTTAAAATGCGACATTTTAAATCTTGTCTTCCCTTACATCTTACAAATTTTGTTTGTGATATGTGTTTATGTTACATATACATACCTACTACATGTGCATGTAGTTTGTCTTCTATACCACTGCTACACACATATATAAGGGTGGAAAAAAGGAAGTATCAATGCTAAACACACATATGTACCCTTCAAGGCAAAATTATACTATAGTCTTATTCATGGAGTGGCTAAGAAATCAGGCATTATACGTACACGTACACGCACACACACACAGCTGTGTGTATATATATTTATACACACATACCTGTGTGTATCTATATACAGTTACATATAAACACACACACACCAAATACTGCTGCGTGGGTGTGCACGCAGAGGCACAATTGGTAAGAAAATCCCCCTCTGAACTGGAATGCTATGATCATCATAGTCTTACTGCATCTGATGAGCCAGACAGTTGATACACCACATGCCAACTGAGCAACTTTCTTACCATCAACTTCTATTATTTATCTCTGCACGTTTCAATGTGGTTTTGGTTCAGTTTATACTTTTTAAAGTAAGGCTGAATGGCTGGAGTTTTCAGTATTTCCCACTTCCAAGAAACACATTTTGTGCTCTAATAGTAGTTTTAAAGTTATTTTGTTTTAAAATTGTTAAAAAACTCATTACACACAACACAGATAATACATATGTCTAATCTCCAAAAAATAGAAGCAGGAGAATGAATTTTACCCTCAATAAATTAGCAAGGAAGACACATTTTAAACAAATATCAAGACCAGTTACTGCATTCCTTCTGTAATTTACTGCCTTCAGAAAAGGCTCAAATTACAAAATGTGTAGGGTGTAATGCTGTAGGCTGTTCAAACTAGGTTTGCAGTGTCTGCAACACTGGAACTAAATATTTACATGACTCCAAAAGATCTAATCTCTGGATTTCACCCCCCTCCCACCCCCTTTATTTAATTTGTATGCTATCTTTATCCACCACCCAGCACATTCCACACAGTCACTAAAGTTCATGGAAGAGATAAGTGAGGAAGAAAAAAAGTCAAGACTTTAAAAAGAAAGGAGTAAAACTGTCTAAAAATAAGGAATAGATCATCCTCATTAGAGCTGAAGTCTTGCAGCAATTTTAGCTGGATACAGATGGATTCTAACAGTGATAGCACCTGGGATCTCTAGAGACACTGAAAAGTTCTAGGGGTGAGTTAACAAATTACAATCTTTCCAAACCTGTAGCAGTCTGATCTTCAAAGCCTCTCAAGTATGCAAAGCTTCAAAGAAGCTTGGAATTCACTAAGAGCTTCCACAACTGAGTGCAATATTTTTCCAACTCATTTTTATTCCTTATTTACAATCAATTTGCTGTTAGTGATGCAACACCTGTAAACCACTAAGGAAAATGAATTTCTACAAAAAGGCTTGCTGCTGTCAATCATTTGTGAAACTGAGAATAATGAGCATAAAAGATTTTTACACCAAACTCCAAATTCTGCTGCTTGATTGAAAAAAGTCAATTACGGAGTAGACAGTAGATTGCCTGAACAGATTAGACACTGTTATTGCACCCAAAAGCAGAGTCCACAGTTAGGAGGAAATCCTTGCATGGCATTCCCTGGATTCAGGAGGTTGGAGTGTCAGCAGCCTCCACCTGCTCTGAGAGATACATCAGCACGTCACCTCTCCTCTGACCCTGCATCTCCTGCTCGCTGCTGGAAAGCAACTGCAGGCAGAGGCACACCACCCCCAGGTGTGCTGCTGACAGACAAATGTGGGTGCCAGAGCTCCCTAGAGGAGGCCAACAGTTATGGGTAAGTCTGTTCTGTTTGTATTACAGAACTCAAAAATAGAAAAGAAAGCAAATGAAAGGGTAACAGAGCCAGCTAAAGCATACAGACGCACTCTGCAGGTATTTTCTCTCAGGCAGTGGTGCCAATACTGAAAGTGTAACAGAAGTTAGCAGCTGTTCCATATTTTCCCTTCAGCTGTGAAAAGTAGATTGAGACTCATATAATGAGATCAAGAGTCTCACCTTCACTCCTTTCTCTGTGTATGCTCTAAAAAAAAAGGAAAAGCTCTTCAGAAATGTCAATTTCAACAAACAATTCCCAGGTAATATTGAACAGATTAATTTTGTTTATTTGAATTTCAAGGCAATATCTGAATCACAGGCCACATCCAAAAAATTTGTTTCATACTTCGTTACATTCTCACCTTTTGTAATGAGATAACACTCAATTTGTAGGAGTTATAGGGATTGTTAATCAAAAGACATGAGACAAATTTGCCTTCCTTACCTGATCTCTCAGTCTCTCCTGGTGTCCCATTATTGCTGTGGCATGGTGAGGATATTTCTGTTTCAGATGCTCAAGAAAAGCCTCTCTCTTCCTGTCCATTTCTGAGGTTTGCATTCCCAGTATTTCTTTGGAACTGCGAGGGCCACCTACGGTATGTCTTCGAGGGATGTTGCGGGTGGGCTTTGAAGCAGAAGGGTGACTGCTCGGGGTCGAAAGGAGCTCTTTAGATCGGAGACATTCTGCATCGTCCAGTGATGTTACATGCAAACTGGGTTTTGCCTGGTCTGAAAAGAAACAAAAACCAAAACCAAACATAGTTTATGTTATAAACAATACCAGCATTAACATTAGTAGCCAAATGGGAAAAAAAGATTGATATGAAAGCTCGGTACTTTTAAAAGTCTGGCACTGCACAATGGCATGTTCTGCATCATTAAGCATATAGACATCATAGTGAGTGGCCCAGAAACAATTCCTTATATAAGCTATGCACATACTTTTATCACACAATTGCAGTATTGCCTCACAGAAAAGAGGGTTTCATTAAAGTAGATGTTCCCTTTATATCAACTTTACTATGCAACTTGAAAGGAAGACCTGACAGGGCCCTTATTCCCTGACCTTTAAGAGCTACAGGATGCTTTCTACAAGAAGAAACAGATTTCTTCAATAGGGTCCAGTACACTTAATGGCCCCATAACTAGTGTCCTTAAGGATACAAACTTATAAAATTCCTTTGACAGAGTAGATTTGTAAGCCTTAATCTTTTTCTTCAGTGTGTTTTCAAAATGTTCTGAAACACCTACGAAATAGTAAGAGTTTGGGAGTCTCTTTTTCCTGATTTGTGACTGTGGTCTGGTTTTGAATTTCATGGATCTCCCTCAGATTTTATATGTCTCAGGACAGCAGGCTGGAAAATTCTACATCATTTTTCCATAAACCATTTCTTAAGAAAGAGAATAAAAGCAAGTTCTGTGTGATCTAAAAAAGGGAAAAAAAAAAACAAAAAACCTCAGATAAATTTTACTACTTTAAAATCTACTTTAAGACCAAAGACCGCGACGACATTTGTAAAGAGATAGGCAGACACTGTGGGTATGTAAGTGCTGGCTTATCTTCAGGTAACTCTGTAACATGAACCCTCTGGTGCTCAAAAAATTGTAGACTGGAGCCTTGTTACCTAATACCTTTGAAAAAATCCCTCACTCCTTTGTCAGCAAAGGGAAAAAAAAAAAACAAACAACCTTACAAAAGCCCTAAGTATTGAAAAGGCCCCTCCAAGTCTGATGTGGCCTTCCTCATCTTTACCAGACAGACTCAAACTCAGATGCCCCTGAGTGTTAACCCTTCCCAGCACCTCCCCAGGAGCTGGGAGCTCCTTCTTCTACCTGTTTTGAATAACTATTTATTTCTCTCTGTCTGACACTTTTTGCCTCAGAGCCCCTTATCCTCCCCCGACATTTCCCCCGCGTGGCACCACTGTTTGGAAACAGGCACCTACTCGCTTCTTTTTATGGTTCAGTCAGTCACTCTGACACTGTGTGTGGCAGGCACACCACTCGCCTCCGGATTTTATGCTGAGGATTTCTCAGCTTTCTGGTGTGCACTGTCAATTGCCTGCCACGTGTCATGGAACATCAAGCCCTAGCAATAGAGCAAATCCTCCTGTTGATGTCCCACCAATTCACACAGGGAATCAGTTTCCTTGGGTTCCCTAACAGAACTTGGCCCTGGGCAGTTCTCAAAGGCTATGTATGTTTCTGTAAACTCCCTATACTGTTCAAGGGCTCCAAAATTTTCAACAATGCCCTCTTGTTTGCATTCATGGAAACCTGAAAGCAGATGCAGGCACAGGGGCCCAGACTACACGAGACACCATGGTTTGATGAGTGCAGGTCTGGACAAAACTTTGTGAGCTGGTTTGGTTCACAGGGAAGTCTTACTCTCACACAGATTCAAAATGTCATCTGTGATCTTCACACCACCTTCTCAGACCTTGTCAGCAGCACAATCCTGGTTAAATCTTTAGAGCAGCAGCCTCACTTTCGCGTACAAACACGCATGCACTCAACTTTTGCAAGCACAACTCAATTAAGAAACATCTATCTTCTCTGCTTCTTGAAAAGTCAGAGCATGAGCCCCCAGGTACATTGAGCTTGTTTGAGAAAAATGGCAAACAGGAAAGTTTTGCTTGCAAGAAGTCAGCGTGGCCAGATACACTCAGAGAAAACAGTTTCTAAAAGCTGCACAGTTGTTCCAAAGGATTTTACATGGGAAAGAAACTAGATGGGCTGGGGCTGGATGGAATTTACCACTTTTAATTTGTTGTGCCAAGAGCCTAGAGGTTATATCCCTGAGGCTGCTGGAACAAAGGCACAGACATAAAATAAGAGATTTTCCTGGAGCTGGAGGGAGTCAGCATGAGCGTGGGTGACTGAGTGCAGTAATTTGGTATAAGCCCTCAAAGTACGGTCGCAGCAGCAGTTTCAATCACTGAAGTGGTGGCAGGCACTTCTTCAAGAAGGCAGCTAAACCTATGCTGACAAGCACAACTCAGAACTCTTGACTGTGTATTTTGGGTCCTAAATCTCTCTCATGCAAAGACTTTCCTGAGTCTGCACTCCAGTCATTTCAATAGTTTAAGAAAGACCTAATTATTTGGCACATAAAGAGACATATTAAGTAAAGTGTTTTACCACTGTTTGTTATTAGGTGAAACCTTGAAAAGGAATCAAAAATAACATACTTTTCTTATACTACATTAGAAAGATCAACAAATTCTCTTATTTTTTGTTCATATATTTAGAAAATGCAGCATAAATACCAGTGAAAAGAAAGGAATGTAAACTATGCAAACCAATTTCTCATCTTGCCATAAAGCTGACTTGGGCATCCAGCAAGATCCTGATCCTGCATCATTACAGCACACAGCAGCATACAACTTTCTTTGCAAACCAAATCTGTTGTGTTTCAGTATGGGTCTCTACACTACTAACTGCTGAAAAAAACGTTTTGGACCACTTCCTGGACAGGGATAAGTGACTTCAGTGGCAGGGCTGAACACCAGACTGCTGAAACTCCCCTGTGGATCTCAAGACACATCAGTTCTGCAGATGCCACAGCTATAGGGAGGAAAAACTGAGATATATTTTCTGGATTTTTGTAGTGTTCAATAACATCGTGTGTAAACCTTCCATATCTTCCAAGTGAAGATAATAGGCCTAGCAAATCAATCTCCACAGATAACTGTGAAATGTGTGAAACATCATGTGATGGTTTCCAGATGAGTGCTAAGAGTAGGAAAAGGATAAATTATGCAAGTAACCTCCTTGGGAAAGGAGCAAAGAGAAGGGAATAGAAAACACAGAGGTGTGAGATAAGCTTGTCTCCCTCTCTCCCTCCCTCATTTTCAGAAGCTAAAAGCTGAAAGTCTTTCTGTTCAATAAAGCAACAAGTCTAAAGGGCAGCTAAAAGCAAGACTTGTTGATTGATAGGGAGGAATTTGGTTATCCAAAAGTGTGAGTAACTCTTATACTTGATTTACTTCTCTGATCTGAAAACAAGTTTCAAGACTTCCTAACATCACCAACATCACCCATTACTACAGTAAAGGCCCAGGTCTGAAGTGTAGAAGGGGTATGTCTAGGATTAAAAGCAAGATTATCATGATGGATTAATGGCTGCGAGCTAGAAGAAAAAAAAATAAAATAAAAAAGTCCTTCGACATGTCCTGGTATCTAATTCTTCTAAGTAGCACCCTCCATGAAGTCTACCAAGGTCAGAAAAGTCACTTTGCTTCATTATTTTAAATGCTATGAAGATTTTAATGGCCCATGTTTCCAACCCAGGTGACATGAGAAAAGAACATTTTCAGAATAATTTCAGAAAAGAACAAGTGTGGACCTGACCCATACTGATACTGTGAAACTGAGCCTTGAAGTGAACCCCATTCAATATTAACAGCTTAAAAAAGAATATGGATTTAACAGCATGAGTCAAACCAACCTCTGTCACATTTATGTTAGCAGTAAATGTGATATTATTTGGAATTGTTCTAATTTACCTCACTGTCTTTACAATTAGCTCTCTTTCCAATGTAAATTTTGGATAGGGGCCAAAACTACTACATTTGGTTATGAGCTTTCAGCACTCAACATTTTTGGGAACCATAGAATCAGTCTGGTAAGCCCTCTGTTTTCCCAGCTCCACATGTATCTGAGGCAGTTTCCTACAACCCCTACAGAAGAAATGTATTACTGAAGGCATTTTTTTCCTAGTCAGACACATTCTTGAAGTGAAGATTTCCGTCCCACTAAACATAAACATTCACAGACACAGGTTACTTGCAATGTTCAGTAATTTTACTTAAAGAGCAATTCAAAAGGGCATCAACCAATTAATGAACCTCCAATTAAAAAAAAAAAAAAAAGTAAGAGCACTTTTTTCCTCTTAAATTGCTAATACACTATTTGTTGGCATTGCATGCTTGGAAACTTGTGGGTTTTTTTAAACCGCATGCACTATTTGTTTCACAGAAACACAGTAGCACAACTTTTCCTGAAGTGTCTTTGAGGAATACAAGATGTAGGAAAAGGGAATGTTCACAGGTGCCCCACAAACACTACAACAGATATAGATTAGATTAGGTGTTTGTCAGGCTACCTGAATGTTATGTTCCACGTGGAATGGTCCATGTAGAATTCTCCAGGAAATAGTTTTCGTTCACTTTATAGGAAATAGACAGTGCAGCAGTAATGTATGAATGCACAGCGGCGGAGCCGCCGTGGAAATCCCGCTTAGACAGTCCTGGCTTCGCTCCAAAACAAACCCCAGCGGTTTCACCCAAAGTAAACTAACCCTGTCACAATCTGCCGTGGATCTCCCTCTTTTAACAGACACTCCGAGGTAAAGATGAGCTCAAACCCACTTTTACGAAGGAAGACCTATTTCCCTGCCATAGCCGAGGCCGGCAGAGCATTTAAAGGGAAGGGGGCACGCTCTCCCCACCTCAGCCTCCGCAGCGGCCGGAGCCCGCAGCCGTGACAGCCCTGCAGCGTGCTCCCGGCTTCGCAGGGCACACAGGAATCTCTCCAAAGAGAAAGTTAAACTCACGAAGTTCCAGTGTTAGGGAAATGTGNCGCCCCTGCCCGGCCCGCGGCACCACCGCACCCGCGATCGCAGGCCGGAGCCTCCGCTGGAATCCGAACCCGCAGCCTCTTAAATCTCTGTCATGGGACAAAAGCCTTTCCTCACGGTGTTGTTTTTTTTTTTTTTTTTTTTTTTTTTTACCTCCACAGCAACACACATNCAGCCTCCGCAGCGGCCGGAGCCCGCAGCCGTGACAGCCCTGCAGCGTGCTCCCGGCTTCGCAGGGCACACAGGAATCTCTCCAAAGAGAAAGTTAAACTCACGAAGTTCCAGTGTTAGGGAAATGTGCACAGCAGAGCCATTAGTACAAGGAAAAAAAATGCTATTTTTTTTTTTCATGCATTCTGCCTCCAGTTATATAAAGCAGCAACGAGGGACATGCTTAAACGTAACTCCATCTTTGCCTCCGCTTACTTACCCCTCGTCTGCCTGCTGTCTGTTGGGCAAGCCAGGCACAGCTCAAGTTTCTGGCTTTCATTTTCCTCCATTGTCCCTGCCTACGGCACCAGCTCCCCTCTCCAAGTGGGAGCGGCAGCGGCCNGCACCCGCGATCGCAGGCCGGAGCCTCCGCTGGAATCCGAACCCGCAGCCTCTTAAATCTCTGTCATGGGACAAAAGCCTTTCCTCACGGTGTTGTTTTTTTTTTTTGTTTTTTTTTTTTTTAACCACCAAGCCCAAAAACATTCCTGATAAATGCTCCTCTGTCTTTCTTAGCGTCTAGTTTAAAAGTAATTCATTATATAAACTCTTTGAGGTTTTGTTTTCAGTTGGATTCTTTCAAGCTGCTCAGAGAATGAATTGGGGAAAAATCAAGATATAGGAATTCAACTTTAGCGAAGCCAATAAAAATGAATGGTAGCGATATGTAAGCAGGGACTTGGGTTAAGAGGGATTTTGAAGCCTCAGTAGCAAAACATACAGAAACGTATAACTAATTCTCTTTTGGCAGATCAGAGGCCAGCAGCCTGCTTGAAAATCGATAGATCTACCAGGCTGCAAGGCAAAAAATAGTGCGGCTGAGAAGGACGAGATCAAATCCCACAGATTCCAGCAGATGCCACATGTGTTGATTTAGCAGAGAATATCAGACTGATTTAGTCTATCCAAATCATAACACTGAGTCAGAGATGGTGGAATAAACTTAGTGTTGAGTTACAGCATCAAGACCAGAAAGTTTATCCACAGACAACTTCTGAATTAGATTAAGAACAAAGCATAACTGAGATATTAATAAAAATAGGCAATTTCTCACTTAAATTCATACCCCAACACCAGGTAGCAGTATCTTGGATGTCTTTTTAAACAGACCTAGCATAACATGGTGTTCCAAGTTTTCTTCAACTCTGACTTCAATGTAACATCAGCCAAATTGTTTGCAATGACCTCTCAACCACCCAGTCCAGACAGACTAGGAAAATTCCCCTACGTTTCCTTCTACATCTCGATCTGGCAGAAATGTCATCCTGTCTACTTAGATTATTGAACACAGAAATGTTTTGTGTTTATATAGATTCAGTACAGAAACTCAAGGAGGATCACTCTCCTCATGCTCCTATCCTCCCACTTTTAGTAAAAAAAAAAACAACAAAAAAAACGAAAAGAGGCATTTTAGTAAATTACAATGAACAATTGATAAATGAACAAAACTATTGTTCATTAGATCAGACATACATATTCTCTTGCACTTCAGAAATATTTATTTTCCTATTTAACAACTAATTCTATATGGTCTTGGAACCTGGCAAAAGTCCCAGAAATCTGGCATGGAAAACATAGAAAAGATGAAAATACAACTTAAACATTAGCACTGCTATTTAAGGTCTGCAGTACAGTGCTCTCAGCATAAAAGTCCTATAGTTGCCCTGCAATTATAAAGAAAACAGTGTGATTTTATTTAGAAGAGTGTTTTTACTGGCCCTAGGTTCCTCCTGCTCATTCTGATTGTGGACTATTTTAGGAGGAGAAGTGATGGCCAGCCATCCCACTTATCTGATGTTTCCTTTGTGATATGAAGCAATGTACCTTTAACACCAAGATTTTCCAAATTCTGGACAATCGCAATGAGCCTCTTGCAATTTACATTCACAGCCAGCTGGAAGCATGAGAGGGTTCTTGTAGGAATAGTGAACACTGAACACCACCAACTTCAAGAAATGTAAAGTAACTCAGAAACCTCTTATGAAAAAAAAAGCCAGTGTGGTTGCCTGGAGCAGCACCATGAAAGCTGTACCAAGACATTATCTGTACACAGGGCCCAGAAACTGAGAGTTCAGAAACCAAGGGCATTTAAAAAGACCTCATCCTAAAATATCACAAAAGAAAGTACAAAACATGCTAGCATTAAATGCCTGAAAGGAAGGAATTTTTTCAGCCTTGTAAAAAACCAGGGTTAGCTGTGGAGGTCAGTAGTGTTTGTACTGAGAACCTCAATAAGAACAGAATCAGTGCACTCTAGGTCCTTGGAAGGCTTTCCCTCCATCCATGGTGGGGAAAATACCTAGAAAACTAGTCTAAGACCAAAATAATGATATCAACAGCAAAAGCAACAGCAACAGCAACAATAATAATAATAATTTAACTATCTACTTTTAGCCAGCACCTTTAATTTCCATAGCCAAGAGCACAAGACAGAGTTGATCTCTTGACTTTCCCAGGCCCATTGAGCAGCCAGGTGCCCCTCGGGACACTGCCAAACTGTTCTGGAACTGCTGCTTTCATGGCCACAGCAAGATGCTGCCACTGCTGAGACTGACAGTAAATGGTACTGAAAGTGCTGCTAAGGGGCCTGAGCAAACCAGACATCCAAAATGTAGAGATGGTCTAAGAGAGATTGGTTTTTCGGTTGTAGGCTTGTGACTTGAAAACTGAGTGTCCCCTTATGAGGACTTTGGCAGCTGCAGAAGTAGTTTCTCAAACAGGACTAAAGAGCATTGACAGAGACTAAACATAGCACACTTCAGTATCATCAAAATCAAAGCAAACCAAAGAGCCTGCCCATAAAACATAATCGCCACTCAGGAAATATAATCACCTCTGCTGCTGCTCAGGACAGGGAGCAGTTGGGACAGCAAGGTCTCAAAGCATGTCTCATTTCAAGGGAAAATTCCTTGGTCTCAAGCTGGATTTAATTTGTGTATCTAACAATGCCATTCCTTAAGATATTACCAGAGTCTATTAAGAGAATTAGCAAACTCCTTTAGCAGCTGGAGACAGCCAGAACCATTATATTATTAGGCTCAAACAAAGAGCATCCCAGTACAGTCACTGGGATGAATCACTAACGACAAGTTAAATAAACTTGATTAACCAGTTCACAGCACGCAATCAACGTTTGTTTATCTGTGGGATCAGCAATAACAGTGGTTCCTTTTAATTACTGTGCTCAGATCTGGATCCATCAATATCAAAACAATGCACAGTGAATAATTGCCAACAGGTTATAATGTTTTAATTGTGTTTAAAATTAATGTCCCAGAGCGACTTCAACACTTCTGGATTTACCATGTGCGTAAGAGGAACAATTAACAAATACTGGCTGCACTCAATTAGTCAAACTTATAATACACAACAATGACTCCATGGCTTTAGCAATTATTCAGAACTAAAAATCTGGGAAGCTAATTTTTAATAGTTAAATCAAAAGAAGTGTTCATAATTAAAGACTTGTCTCAATGTCTGAGTAAAATCCTGTAGCCACTGTGAAAAACGTCATGAATGCTCTCCACAGGAACCAGCCTGACACTGTTTAACCTGTTGTAGTCCAGAAATAAATATTAGACCTGGAGTGGTGAGACAGAAACCTTAGAGGAATTATGAAGTTCATACTGCAGCACCTTTCCAAGCCTTTCTATGTCCAGAGATGGCTTGGGACTGCCCTGCAGGAGGGGAGCATCATCAGGATGCTCCAGCATGTCACAAAACCTCCCCTCTGTACTCTGGGGAATCATGGGTGGCTATTCTCTACCAACCAGATTTGAAGTGGAGAAAGGAACTAAGTCCAGAGAAAGAGCACTGACTGTAACAATTTCCTCCTTGGACAGCAGAGAGCAGCTTCAGGACTGCAGCTTGTTTGAGCACATCTCTGTTCTCATTCATCCTCAGCATATTCTCTGCCAGGCTGGGTGGTGGTCTCTGAATGCTTAAAATTAAAATAGACTCACTTCTGAAAGAAGTGGATTATGTTCAGTTAGCATATTATCAAAAAAGATACAATAACAGCCACTAGTTTGTACGAGCAAAATGAAAAAAAAAATCTGAGGTGTATCAATATGAACCCACGTAAATACATCTGGAGGCAAAGAGGCTTAATTTTAAAAGTAATTGTCTATTGATTAGATATTGTACAAGGAATTCTAGATTATTAAGATACGAAGGGGGGCTTTATGATCATTTGGTCTCATCCACTTAGTAGAGAGATCTCAATTAAGTGGATCCTATTTTTAATGAAAGCATAGTAGTTAAAATATTCACTGTTTAGATTAAAGGAAAACATCTGAACTTGATTTTAAAAATTACAGTGACAATCTAAAACAACTTCTGGGATTACTTATCATGAAATTACCTTCCCTGTTAAAAATCTGTGGAGAGTTTCAGTATTTATACTCTGTACAGTTCCTTTAAGAAGTCTCATACTAGTGAGGAAAAAATAGCCCAAGGAGTGAAATGGTAACACTCAGCTGAAGCAAAAAAGTAAATTGAGTATGAAGCTTTTCTGCTCATCTCTGAACAGAGCTTCATTGTGTCTTGTCAGACCTACAGGTTTCAGCCTTCAGAAAAGTTCAGAGGCTTAACAGTGGTGCCAAGACCCTGGCTTAATCACTAAAACAACTATACAAAAGAGTGACTAAAAAGTTGAACAGGAAATATTCAGGTAGAAGATATATTCATCCTTCCAGTTCCATTTCAAATATAGGTCTGGGAAGTGGCTATAATCACCTCTCACTTGGCATTGCCAAGCTGTCAGATGCTCATCTCCAAGTAACACCTCAATCTTCATGCACTCCAAAAGACATTTTGTTCAAATTCACAACTCTCTTACCTGGACTTGGATAATGGTAAATAGGTTATATTTTCCAAGTTTATTTTTTGTTCCCTTCCTCTCCCTTTGACATTTTAAAGAAATTAAAAGGCCTAAAAGCAGCAAACACTTTTCCATGTCCTAAATCAAACTGAGAAAAAGAACTGTTGTCATCACAAAGTGCTAACATTCAAGTGAGGAGAAAAACAAAAAACCCTGTTCTTTCATCAGTGACTTTGTCCCCCCTCTAATTTGGGACAATCCCAACAAAGCTAACAGTAGATACCCTTTAACAAGACTTCCCTTTCCGTCGCCCAAGGGAAGATGGAACAGAGCTAAATGACCATAATTACAGGATCCACGTTTCTGACTTGTGCAATGGAACACCTTATTTCAGTTCTCATCCCACCATACCAAACTAATATTGAGTACACTGCCACCTGCACAGCCAGCTTCGAGCTGGAGACCCTGACCTGCCTCAGCTCCTCCTCACACCCACCAGCCTGGACAGCCCTTCCTTCACACACCACATTTCCATCCAGGAAGGTTAGGAAAGACATCAGCCTACAAACTCTGAAATATAAAATATTATCATGTTTTTGTAAGGTACAAAGAAATTACTCTGTGAAAGCAAAATGTGCCTTACATTGCAGAAATTTTAATCACTACAGTTCAATGGAATAAAAAAGCAATATGTGGGTGGGAAAGAACAGTGTAGGGGATTGTTTCTGAAGGAGGTGGACAAAAGGGAGGGGAGAAGGTCACTTTAAATCCATCTACTCTACATTAAAATTCTATTTTCCCCAAGTGTAAAGCATTTTGGTTTTGATAAGTTCATTTTGGATGAACTGACTCAAAGAGAGCTCTGGTTGAGCTTGGATTCAAATTGATCCAACTTTTTAGCAGTGCAAGACTTACTGCTTGAAACACTGCTTATCGCTGGTTTCATGGACATCTGCAGGATCTGGCTGTAAAGTGATGAGGGGACATGCTTTAGTGATCAAAAGTATTAGGAGCTGCTCTATACAAAGCACAATTATACTTTGAAATAATATGAGAGGTCCTTTATTTCAGCTTTTACCAAGTACATATCCAGCTTATAAAATTGTCAGGTGAATGCTTGAACTAACAGGGAATACAAAATATACTTCAATGGAGACTGGGTTCAGAAATAAAGCAATAGTTTTATTGTTACTTTAAAATAATGTTAAGCTGTAATTACCATAATCACCCACTTATCAACCAGCACTTCTGATAAATATTCTACTGAAAAGAATTATTTCAGTAAAAAAAATTGGTAAATAATGATCAGAAATATAACACAATGGCACCAGTGTTGCCAATTCACAGTATTCACATAATTCATGATGATGGTCTTTCTAGACAGAAGTAACACTTTTGGGAACACTATTCATTTTATTCATCTCTGGACTACACTCAAGCATAGATTTTACTTTTCTCAACAATGTCACTGGAAAGAACTAGATTTTTTCCTAAGACTCAGACTAAAATCAAGTGAGAGGTCAGGACCATTGTCACTTAATGAGTTGGACATTTTAATAATTTAAATAATTTTTACTACAGTTTCTCCCTGTCGTCACTACAAAGGTAATTCTACACAACAAATGACAATCTGAATATCTGAAAAGAGATAAAGGCAAGCAGAATAAATTCTTACAGCTTTGTTTCTATGCAGATCTGTTTGTAACCCAGCAGGGATGGTCAGAAGTTGTAGTATGTAATGTTTTTATTTCTACCCTTTGTAGGGCACCAGCCTCTGAAGGCAGATGCAAGAGCAGATGTCTAATGTAGACCTTTCAACTTGTAAATATATCAATGACCTCTCCAACAGTATGTACATCTTCTTCCTTCAAAGTGCCTCTCTGACCTCCCCAGACCATACTCATGCTATTATTAAGACAGCTGATTAGTAAGAAAGCAATTGGAGTTGACAGCAGTGGCACTGCTGTTCTTTTTCAGGCCTACCTAGTCTGTTCTGCTGGGATGCACACTTACTAATTCACTCTTCAGTATGTAGGGTTTCATAGCTTTAGGGCAACAGGGACCATTTGATTATCTTGTCTGATTTCCCATATATCACAAGCCATTAAATTTGATGTGAGATCCTCACACAAAGGCCAAAAGCTTAAATGAGATGAACAAGACATTACTGATCTCAGGACACCAATGCTGCATCTGCACTAGCATTTGTTTAAAACCTCACCACACAGGCAATGAGATATACCCCAATGATCAGCATAAGAAAGTGAAGGACATCAGGCCTCTCATCTGAGGGGGCCTAACCCTGAGCAAAGTTCTTTCCTCTGCCTTTAATTTCCCACATGAGACATCCACCTTAAAAAACCTCCAAACCATCCTAACCAAAGACATGATACACACATCCAGTCACTGTCTCCAGCACATCCATCTTTTATACATGAGAAAAACACCTGAAAGGAAAAACACCTCAAAACATACCTGTCCTGATGTACACAGAAGGGAACAAATCCTACTGAGCATTGCACATGATCTGCTGAAAGGTGCAAGCATGACAGTTGATTATAATTACTGCCTTAAATATAGAGCTGCCACTGCTTTTATTTGAGGGTGTTTCAGCAGGCAGGACATGGCTGATGGAGCTGCTGACTCAAGCATACCATGTCCAGCAGCAGCAGGACTGCCAGAGTCCTCCACCCTGCAGCAACCGCACAGTAAATACAGGCTTTCTTGCTGCCTGGGCTCAAATGGCTTTGCAAATCTACCTGTTCTCATTTCACAGACTCTGTTACAGTTAGCTAACTCATGTTTAATTGCCCTCAGTGCTAAGTAATTGCACCCTATTTCTACATGGCAAAGTTGCCTTAACTGCATTTTCCAAGGATTAGTTTTATTCCCCTTTGTCAGCCAGACCCACCAGTGCTGAAGGATGTGTGCTAGGTAGGAGAACAATCTCACAGCCTACTCACTCACTCACTCACTCACTCACTCACTCACTCACTCACTCACTCACTCACTCACTCACTCACTCACTCACTCACTCACTCACTCATTCACATCAGCTCAGCTCTATAAGACTTGTATTATCTTTTTGTCTTGGTTTTCTTCTTGGAAAACAAGTATTTGCCTCTTTTCACTTTCTTTCCAGTATTCTTATCTTTTCCTTGCAGTATGGCTAGTGGGATTGTCAGAGCCCATTCTGAACCTAATAAACTGACAGTAAGAAAAGGGCCTAAATTTACCCCTGAAAACATTGGTGCAGCTGGATGCTGCCTGACAACACAGAGCCCCCAGGGAAAGAGACCTGAGAGTGGGACAGTCTGCCCAGCCAGGATGGGAGCCTGTGGCCACAGCAGCCTCCTCCCAAAAAAAGGGAAAGAATGTTCCAGGTTTTGCAAGGGTAAAATGTCCAAACACCAAGTGAGATGCAGTGTCATGACTCACATCATGTCTTATTCCTCCTACAAGGGGAATTCTGCTGCTCCTGTGCAAGAAGATAAAAAAGGAGAAGAAGTAACAAAGCTCTGTCTCATCAGGCCACGAGAAGCATACAGAAATGCCTGGGGTGAAGACAAGAATAAGCAACGTCAGCATAAGGTGTCATACAAGGTTTAAGCTTTTTCAGTGGTAAAGTCTCTGTCTCATGAATAAATATATTACCCAAGACAATTTAATTCCAAGTGTTCTGTATTTCTTACAAAAACTTTTCATACCACAG
Organism: Thryothorus ludovicianus; assembly: GCA_013397245.1. Lineage (NCBI taxonomy): Eukaryota > Metazoa > Chordata > Aves > Passeriformes > Certhiidae > Thryothorus > Thryothorus ludovicianus. The sequence goes on along the minus strand of VZTB01012118.1, from coordinate 149,272 downwards.
GATGACTCACAGGTTAGCATTCCACTGACAAAATAAAGTGACATTTTATTAGGTATGTCCCTTTACAAACTCCAAGTCTGCACTGAGATATACAAATATGTCTTATAACACAGCATATGCCTTTACATGCAGCACAGTGCAGGGCAGGGAACAGGCAGTAAGTGGTCACAATGACAGGTTTTCCTCAGTCCAGAAGAAAAGGTTGTTAAATATTAATTAGCAACATAGACAGCTTTTACTGCATATCTTAATACTACAATACTGTGATTTCCAAGACTCATTTGCAAAATGTAACTCTGTAATTTGTTCAGTTTTACTTATGATTTTCATACTATTTCTTTAATCTTTCATAATTAATATAATAAGGTCCAGTAATAAATGCCTGCTTTTTCTCACCTCTCTTTTGCTTTTTTGCTCTAGAACTGCCATTAAAAGATAATACTTCTAGATTGCAGCTGGAATGACATTTAAATCCTTTCACCAGCTGGAGTATATTCTGGGCAAAGTGCTAGAAGGAAAGAAGCACCAAGATCTCTTTGAGACAAGATCCAGTATTACTTACATGCCTCCATTTCAGTCTTACAAGCTCCTGTAAGTCCTCTCTCACAACAGAGAGTAAGGCAGGAATGCCCTTGGAAGAGGATGAAGAAGTGAAGGATGAGTTTGCAGCCCATGGGTAGGATTCATGTAATGCTTTTAGTCTGCTCTTTTGCACTGTCTTCTAAAGTGCCTAAACTCAGCCAGAAAACACAGGCTGAATACCACAGTTAGGGGTAAAATGCTGCAGGCAGTAATTATCAATCACTTTCTTTTCCCAACCATCAAAGAAGGTAATTTGTTTGTTTTCCCCACCCAGCAAGGAAAAGACTGGGTGGTCTTCTGACTTAAGAGTCTGAGAAATATTCCTCTCAAGGAGGAGGCTACCCCAGGCCTCTTGGGCAGCGTGAGGTCCTTTTACAACACAGTCTTACACTGTATTTGATTTTAGTCACAGACATTAAGACTGTGGCGATGTTTGTAAATCATCACTAAATACGTTTTCTTCATAGTGTGCCATGTAAATCTCGGGAGTGTTTCCAAGAAACGAATAAAGCTTTGCTTGTGGGAAGGTAGCATATTTCCAGTTCTTCAGCTGCCTCCATCATGGGACTGCCATGCCACAGAGATTTTTTTATCAGGTTAAAGACTAATTCCCCTCCATCTTGCAGTAGTTGTCACCAGTTGCAAGAATACAGTGGTTTTATTAAATACATAAGTAACTGTGAACTCTGATGCTATTATTTCATTGAGGGAGAGATATCCCAATTAAACATTAACATAAAAACTCAGCACCTTGCAGAAAATTTAAACAATTCTCCTATTTATTTAAAAGCATCTCTTGGATTGCTACACATTCAGACTTTAAAAAAGGAATTAAAAAATTTTGTTTCCTCATCTCCTTCTTAAACAATGTACTTCTGATAATACCTAAGCTGAAAGCCATGCCAGTTAAAGTTGAAGTTGTTTGTGTACTGAAAAACCTAAGTCGTGGGGTGTTCAATGTTGCAATTCAGCTTCCCTTTGCAGTAAAAGGAAGTGAGGAGAAAATGGAACAGGAACCAGGCTGAAAAGCTTTCTGAAAACTGCAGCTGCAGCCAACAGCTGAAATTTAAAATCAGACATTATTTTCTCTCCTCATCTTGTGGGCTCTGCTACAGTTTCAATAAACCACAAATTTAGCCACAGAGGCACTATCGCTTGTAATTTTCTTTTGCTGATGGAGCTAAAATAAGAACCATTAACACTTCCCCAACTTCAGAAAGCAGCCTATGTCACTCTCCAATGGGGCTCTTGACAGGTTCCACGTGGACAATGTGTTAGGCAAGTAGCAACCCCCAAATGTGGTACTGTGAAATTAGCAATTTAATATTGCAGGGAGAACTTGAAAAACAAGATCATATGGGTCAAGGAAAGCAGAAGCAAGAACTGCTGCCATTTCCCAACCCAGTGAGAGAACAGACCTGTGATAGCCAGCAGACATGGCCCCCTTGGATTTCCTGAGAGCATGTAGCAGCATCCCTTGGTAAAGAAAGAGAGGAGATCTTCCTATTGATAAAAAAATGAATAAAGATAGGAAAAACCGTGTAGGAACAAAAGCCAAATTTCCCTGAAGATGTAGATTACCAAGCACGAAGAGTGGACTGGTACAGGCAGCTCTCTACATTAGTGAGCTGAAACAGAGGGTTTAAGTGAGGTGGCAGAGCTTACTGAGTACATTCTGATATTCAGGGAAGACAAGGGATGGTTAAAAGGAAGAGACTTTGTAAGATTCACAGACTAGGCAGGAAATTGGTAGATGAAATCCCATGTACACAAATGTGAAGCGATGCACATTGATATTTAACAAACTATTATTGCTTAAAAAGAGAGTTTGAGGTTATAACCATTTTTGAAAATTTCAGCACAGTGCTCATTAGTGATTAAAAAACCAAACAGATGTTAGAAATGCTAGGAAAAAAATAGCAAACAAGACAGATAATACCATCATGCTACTTTACAAATCCACAGTCTACCCACATATTGAATATTGTATGCAATTTTAATTTACTCCATGTCAAAAAAGATACAGTAGAAATGTTAAGAAAAAGGCAGCATGGATGATCAAAGTTACAGAAGAGTTTCTGTAAAAGGAACAACTGAATTATGTAGGACTCTCCATTATGAAAACTGATGACTCAAACATCTGTTTGAGGTCTATAAACATGAGGGACAGAAGTTGAATGGAAAAAGACTGGTCATTGTCTCTCTCAATACAGACATCAAATGAAAGAAGTAAAATAATGATTCAAAACTACATATATGTGAATATTAATTTCACAGAGCATTATGGCAGTGCTGGTAAGCTGGGGAACTTCCTGCTGTAGGACATTGCAGTTACTGAGTTAGGAGGAGTTTAAAAAACATAAAAAACAAGTTAATGGGAAAAAAAATCCATTGAGCACTGTTAAGAAAAAGGACATAATCCTTGGTTTCCCTCAAGTAATCTTTTAATTGCATATTTCTGGGAGCTGGAAGGATATCCCAGAGGTATGACTACATACTTTCCTTGATCCCACATCCTTCTTTAGGTAACAATACCCATTCAAGACAGGTTGTTGGGCCTGGTACAACTGCTCTTACACTTGACAAGGTACAAGAAGCCCTAATACTGACAGCAACACTTTGCTGTAATATGTGCAAAACATAAAGAAATAGAAGCACCTAGCAACCCTAGACCTAATCAAAACACTCTGCTTTGTGCTGAGACTCGCCTGGAAATCTCCCCCTGAAGAGAGGATATGGGAGAAAATGAATGCCATGCAATTTCATTAAGCCATGTCTCATCTGTTGTAGAAAATTGTCTACACGGGAAAGTTAGTGCAGTGGAAACTAGAGAATGAATTTGCAGTGCCTCAGCTATTCCACAGAGGTGACAGACAATGCAGGGTAAATCTTACATGGCATCAGCATCCAAGGCTCTGGATACCATCAAGTGTCAGAACACTGTTAAAGCTTTTAATCAAGGAATCTGTACGGCTTTGGGGGGCTGAGATCATCTTTTCTCCTGCATCCACTCCCTGCTACCGAGAAGCTACTCCAGAGGACTTCAGGTGCCCTGACTTAGACTGAAGCACAGCATGGCACCAAGCCTCCCATGCCCTTCTCCATTCTCTGGGATATGGGACCCAGTGTAAGGCTGTGCAAAATACTCCACAAGGCAGCACTAGGATCTGGTAGGTCATTGGTAATTTGCTTGTTTAGAAGTATGAAATCTGAATATCTGCTCACATTGCTGCGCATAACCTTGCCGTGAAGGCATCATATGCTTTTGTTCCTGTAGTTTCTTGGAGATTTACTTTGACTATTTCCTATTTGAGATGTGTAACCACCTCTATGCTTTCTCAGTCCAAGGGAATAGGAGATTTTTTTTTTTTTTGAGTCAGGAGACTTTTTTCAAGGGCAAAGAATAATACACCTTTTATTAAGCAGTGATGCACAGTAAGAAATGTTTTACTAGCAATTTCTCAAGGAATGTTATGACTGGCTGACTTGAAAGAAACCCATCCAAAATCTCATTAGATTTTCAAGTACTTTAGAAAGCAGTTCTCACAGAATTATCAAATACACAGGAAAGCAATGGCAGTTTCATACCTGAGATTATGTACTTGTGTGTTAACTGCAGAAACACATCAGAGTGCTGAGGAGTGTCATGCACTCGAAGCTACTGCTGTAAAAGGGAGCTCCTGGGGATTGTTGCAGCAGACTCTTTGTAAACATTTTATTTGCATGATTAAATACTATTTCTCAAGTAATGTACACTTGAGTGATGTATCTCAGTAACTCCTGACCCAGAAAATCTGAAGTAATTAAAAAAAAAAAAATCACAAAATATTCATGGGTGTGGCACACATACGGTTTGTAACACCTTGCATAAGCAACCTTTGGATACTGTGATTTGTGTAGAGCAGCCAAACCTGTCCTCTGCTGGAGACCAGGGCTCAGCACATGGCCCTGCAAAGGTGGTTGCAGATGAAGCATTTGTTCTAGAGATATTTCACACCCATCTGCAATATTGGCACTGCAAACAACAGAAAATAAGAGTGCTCTTTTCTAGCTGGCGGGACTTCTCCTCAGATACCAGCAAAGAATCCCATTCATTCCTTCTTTTGAAAGCAAGTCAACCTGCCACACCTCACTTAGTCACAACCATCAAAAATACAAGCAAATATCCAACTATTATCCACTTGGTAACAACGGAGGTGAAAGAGGAACTGCTGAAGGTAATTCACTGCAATGAATCCACTAACTCACCCTATTTTAGGATGGGGTGAATTAGTCTCCTGAGACACTTCTCCATGACTGTACAGCAGCATACACTTTAGACTAAATGCCCTGCACACACAGGGCAAATGTTACAGGAGCTGACTCTTGCATGCAGCAGAGTAGAGCATTTATTGTTCAGTGGGCAGCTCTCCAGTGGAGGTAGTGGTGATCAGTTGAAAACATCTGCACATATGGCTTTTGGTATGGCACAACACTTCCTTAAATACTTGCGAGAATAAAATAAAATTAATTTTTTTATTTGGAAAAATATGTACTCTCTATACATGGAAATATCTCCTAATACTCTTTCTAACATTTCCACAATGTTTTAGACAGTGAGTGATTCCCATGTAGACTGTTTTCCTCAAGAGCCAAGCACGCATTTAATTCTAAATCTTAGGCTCACTTTCCAGATTCTCTGTATGAAGACATTGCTATTTCTATTTTTGCCCAACACTTTTTGTCATACTGTTTTGCTGCCAGCAAACTAGACAATCAGTTTCTTAAACACTTCTCTCTTGAAGCAAAACAATCCAACCAAGATCACATTCTGAGGAGACTCTCACCACCATAAAATGCTGTTTTACAAGGCTGAGGACAGTCTGTCTTTCCCTTACACTACAGCTCTGTTTGCAATCTCATACCAGATGGAGCTGTTGCATGATTCCTGTCCAGACTTTGAAAACCGAAGCATGAAGCCTGCTCTTAAAAGTTCTGTCGGCAACACTTCATGAGTGGTGGCTGTGGCTGCGCCAGAAGGGTTGCAAACACCACTTCCTCCTGCCCTTTGACTCCAAACCATGCAGACACACTGCAGCACCCACCCAGCTCTGCTGGGCTGTGTGGGGGTCCCGGGTCTGTGCAGGATGTGGCACCACGGAGAGCTCGCTAACACGGCGCTCACGCTCAGCTGCTGCTCCTCTCACCTCCCAGCTCATTGTCTCCAGCTTTGTTTGCTGACAACGTACCTGACTTTGCCTCATCCAGCACCCCCCAAGAAACACAAGAAGAAAAGCTATTTATAGACAAAGGCATAGATAAAAGGCTGTGTTTTTGAAGCTGTTGGTAGCTGGACAGAGGAGATAGTTGGCCTGGGGGGGTTACAGCTGCTGAAGGCTGTTCAGCACCAGCACAACCCCTACGGACAAGGAAAGTGAGCACCTACCTCCTGCAGGTGTTGGAGCTGCTGTCCCCTAAAACATACATCCCAGTATCAGGAGAGGGAATTTTCACTCTGTGGTCATGACCCAACTGTGCTCAATGTCCTGCCAGTGAAATACAGGCAATTTTTGCAAAACTAAACAGTTTCCTACCACGGAAAGTCCCAGAGCTTAGAGAAAATAGATTGATCTCCACCCATTGTCTGTTTCAAAACTTCCTTCACAGCTTCAAATTACAACCTTCTAATGAAAGTATGGGGAAATCAGATGAACAGAGAAATCAGACTGACAATAGAGACCCTAATGACATGCAAACTCTTTTTTTTTTTAAGTTCTTTTTAGAACTTCCATTTGTCTCTCATCCTCAATGAAACACAATGAGTGTCAAAAGAAGAACATGCAGAAGCATGTCCTACAGGCTCCCTGGGGCTGGAAAGATCCCCATATGAAAGTCCAGAAGCTTTATCAGGCCTGGATAAGAAAAGTTAAAACTATTCTTAGATGCTGTTTTGGAAATCACAAACTGATTTTGAACACAGAAGAGTAGAAGTTCTCTTTGAAAGTCTTGAAAGAATTTAAATCTTCAGTCTTTTCAAGACCTCATTTGTTTTCAGGGTGAAGCCTCAGGCTGTTGGCTCTCCCTACAGCCTCAAAACTCAGTAGACCACAAGAGATTCTGCTCCAAGCCAGTGTCATAAGATTGATTAACCACTGAAAACTCCATGTAAGATCTCAGAATAGGTCAGAGGTACCTTTTGCTCTGTGAAACTCATGACACTTGTTTTTGTAGCTACACAATGATGCAGGCACGTATGCTTTGCATACACTGCAATGCCATCAGTGTGAAGTGTTGAATTCTAAAGGAAAACTAAACTTTTATAGCTGGTCTTTAGTTATTGGAGTTGATGTTTGTTTGAAGATTAAAACAAAACAAAACATAAAGTTTTAGACTAAAGACAAGCTGTGATGCTGGCAGAATTTTGAGCTGATCCTATAAAATGGGATATCGAGCATTACTTCTTAATTTAACCAAATGTTCTTCACAGGAATGGTGTTAGATTTAAATCCCAACAAAGCATTAGTGTTACTTATGGAAAGGAAAATACCCAAGGAATATATAGCTTATATACCCCACAAAAAACAAAACAAACAAAACAAAACAAAACAAACAAAAAAACCCCAGAAACCCTAACATTTCAACTTGACTTGGCAAAGTCTTTGCATATACAAGAAAAAAGATGTAGAAAACAGATGCTCCTCCTTACCAGAAGCCAAGATCTTCTAATAACTCTACAATTTGTTAATCAACTAACATATGGTACTGCTTTAGGAAAACACACCATTCTGATTTTGCATTTACATGGTTGGTTTCCTACAAAACTATTGTCAAGATTTAACCATTGTTATATAACCTAGTAAATTTTATTCCTATTCTTCAAATAAGTCAATATGTACAGAAATTAGAAGATAATAAATTTTAACCCAAACAATAAGTAAAACTAATTTTCACATAATTTCCAGTGATAGATAAATTTCCACTTACAATGCTGAATCTCACCAATCTATAAAAATCATAACTTGCTGCAAAATTATGACATAAAAAATTCTGTTGACTTAGACTTAATTCCTTTTTAAAGTCCACTACATTAAGTTTTTTAGGGCAAAGCTAAACTGCCAAGGCAAAATTTAGTGTTTAGTGTAGCTTCATAATATCTGCACAAGGTGGTTCCCACATACACATAACTTCATTAATGTGTTTTAACCTTTAGTTTAAATACATAAGAAGCCTCGCCCTCTCCTAAAATGAAACCACAATTTCCTTACAGAATATAGTACTTCTAAATATTATTAGGTAAAAAATTTAGAAATTAGCTTAGTAGGTTTATTTTTTAATGAACCTTATTCACTTAAATTTAAGTTTTAAACCAAGTATGCCTCTTACTGATCTAGTCACTGGTTTCATTTGCCAATACTCAGCTGCTGGGCCATAACAGCTCCTGCCACCCTGACACAATTCAGAGCCAGTCCATTCACAATGGATTGTGCAATACCTTGCACAAACCTACCACTACTCAATCTGGGTGCCAGGCTGTGGTTTCTGCTGCTCAGCCTCCTGTTGGAAATGGGATCAGCCTGCTCTCACAGACCACAGCAGCAGCTCCCCCCACCTGAGCTGCTTCTGCAACTCCAAATGTTTTTTACCCCCCAGATATGAGGGTTTGGCTGCCCTGGTTCTCTCTGCAGGGCCAGGGCTCCTCCGCAGCCCCGCCCGAGCCACGCCCGGCCAGCGCCACTGACCAAGGTGCCCAGATGGGGGGACACCAAAACATCTCTGGTGAGAGCACAGAAGGGAACGACTGCTCTGCCCAGACAAGAAAACTGTGAGCAAGAACAAAGAAGCTTGGCAGAGAAGGCCTATAAAGCAGTAAAGCTCATGGAGAGAGCTTAGGAAGGCATTTATGTTTTATGTTTGCTATTTAAATTAAAGATAGGCAGTTTTGAATATGTATACATATTCTGCAGTTTGAGGCCATTAGGAGGGCTTGTTTCTTGGCTGTTTTTTCTTGCTTTTAACATCAGACACAGATGTAGCACAATTTAAAAAACACTTTCAAAGTACTTGCATATGGAAACTTGTTTACAAGTACAAAAAGAATTGCCTTACAATGCCACTTCTCAGCACTGGACATGACAATGCATTCAGCTCTATTTAAAGGAAGAGAGAGTTCTAAAATTTATGAATACCTGAAACACACTAAAAGCACTCAACATGTTTTTCAGCAAATTAACATTTTTCTCTGTATTTTCAATGGCAGAATAAAAATGAAAGTTGAGTATGTGGATCTCTGCAATTTTTCTAACATTTAGTTTAAAAGTTTAAATCTGGGCTTTTACTTGTAAAAAATATACGGCACAAAGTTACAAGAAAAAGTGATTTAAGAAAAATGAAACAAGAGAATGTCATAACCTTTAGTTATTTGATACTTTCATTATTTGTTACTACTCAAAATTATATAAATTTATATAGGCTGGAAGACAGACATTCTGAAGTTATTAGTTATTAAACTTTGAACTATCCCATATATACACCTGTACTCACAGTCATGTAATGCTACACCTCTACATTTCACAGCATATGTCTCCCTCTCTAAATTGCTCATCATCAATTAAATTATAAACTCTGTCAAGACACACCAGAATTTCCTTCACAGTGTGTGATATAATGAATTCTGCTATGAGTTTCAGGCTATTACTCATAATATAATAAATGATACTTTAAAATGCATTGCAGAAGTTCTCTCTCAGTTAAATATTTGATTTTCACTTAAATGTAGCAATAATCTTCTGAAACAGATGCATGACTGAAATGAACATTAATAGTTTCACATACTGGCATACATATCTGACAGAGATCTTTAAGAAACTGAAAGCAGGTTATACTGTCTGCAGAAGATAAAAGTCCCACCTGGCCAAGTCCCAAAAGAGATCATGGGATAGGATGAGACACTCAGTGCTGGAATGTGTCTCTTCTGAAAGGCTAGCACGTACATGATGGGGACAGAGTGTGAGGGTGGCTCACCTGGGTATACAAGCAGCTTCCTGAGCAAACTCACACCTGCAGCAACATTCTTAACTTGAAAGGGGCTGCAGAGAACACTTGATAAATTACCTGGCAGAAGATATTTCTTCCATCTCCAACTTATTTTCATTTTTAAAAAAATTATTTTCTTTGAGTTTTGCCACAAAGAAATTCAAGAATTTGCTTACCAAACCTCAGTTCCTATGGGTGGCAAAAGGAGAACAAATGTGAATTTTCAGCAGTTCAAGACTTCTGGGGTGCACTACAAGGAGCCCATAAAGAGCAGTGGAATCGCAGCCACTGGGATGAAGACACATTTCCTGCTGACAGCCAAGGAGCACCAGGGAGGCACAGACAGATCCTGGACTTTGTTTTACTGCATGCAAGCTCCCTCCCTGAGTCAGCCCTGTGGGGAAAGAGCAGAGGGCATGGGGACTTTGGACAGTCCCACTTTGCTCCAGCACACACCCCACTGCATCAGGAGCACCTTCCTTGTGAAATAGAGGAGCACAAGGGCTCCCATCGTGTCTCCATACTCAGATCCACAGGGCCACTGCTCCCAGCATGACAGCACACACTTCTGGGTGAAGTGCAGAATTAGCTATGCCTTGAACACCACACTGTTTTTGATTAAAGCAAAAGAGAAATGCATCTAGACAAACACTCTCATTCTACTCTGCTCACCTAGGGTATGTAACACTGCCTTGAAGGATGTTTGGATTGCTCTACTATTGATATTTAAACAGAATCCTTGATTGTAAATTGTTGGTGAAAGTACCCTAAAGCTATCTGAAACATCTGAAAAGATTACAGATTTGTGGATGGGCAAAATTACCCGTCTCTTAATCCAAGATCTTGGATAATGAAATGCTCTGCTAACGTCCCTCAGACGTACTCCAGCAGCTTAGGCTGCTGCTTTCCAATAGAAACAGTAGCGGATCTGCAATTGTTTTCTTTTCTTACTGAACATTTCACCTTTGCTATATCAGCAAATTAGTATCTAATGAGTTCAAAGCTATTACACAATACCCACAGTCCCTCCCCCTTAACAAAGAAGATAAAACATATTACATTTCAAATACAATTAAATGTCTAGATAATAACAAGATGTATGAAATAAAAACTCCATTTAAATGTTTTAACTTACTGAACTATTCTCCTCCTCCAGCAGAGTGTTCTGCACCAGTTATTAGGAACAAGAAGGGAATTTCCTCCTCCTCAGACTATTCTTGAAATAGATTGCAGTAAGTCTTCCTTTCCAACCCCAGCCTTCAATAGCAAAAGGAAGCAACTCTCAATCTACAGGCAGGAACAACCTCATGAACTAAAAAAAACCTCAACCAAACAATCCCCATCCCAAAATTTTGATGATCACTTTATTAAATGTCAACACAGCCATTTCAGAAAGCAGATCTCTATGAGCTGGTTTAAAAGACTTCCTACTGCAGAAACCTAAATCATAGCATAATGCTTGCTTGTCTTGCCTTTCAAGTCCGAAAAGGTCTTTGTTAAGATCACTTGTAGTAAGGAAACAAGTTTTCACTCAGTCCCTGAGTGTATTTTTGTAACCCAGTCTTGTAAACAAACCAGTGATAGTTTATGAATGCCAATAGAGAACGGATTGCCTTTGCCATGAATGTTAAATGAAAATTTCTAAATCAGTCCAACACAGCATTGCAAGATTTGGGAATACACTCCATATGGCAGGGTCACCAGTCAGAAGACAGACAACGAAAAAAAGGCTCAGGTGGCACCAGCCTCCTGACAACTTTATTGTCATTAATAGGCAAGGAAAAGGCAAAATATATAGCAAGTGGCTGTATAAATGTGCACTGCACAGCATGGAACAATCTCATTTCAAAGGTCTCAATTAAGTGGAAGTCAATTCAATAGTTAAACCATATGCTAGACCCTGAGATCAGCCTTGGTACAACAGTGATGAAAAGTGGGCATTAGCCGAATTCAGCAACTGAGAAAATAGAGGGTCCTTCGGTTTCAGGATGTGTTTTTGTTTGCTGGGTTTTCTTAGTGTTTGTCTCTTCACTTCTTCAGCCTGGAACACCTCCCCTCCTCTCATATAGGCCAAAGAAAAGGGCTTTGCACAAAAGCTTAAAAAACTCCCTCTCAGTGATCCCTCTGTGTCATTAAGGGATTTTGGAAGAGACACTGATGCTGCATCCTCAGCATCTTAAGAAAGGTGGAAGGCCAGAGTTGTCCCTGTCTGGTCTATGCCTTCACCCTGGGATCTGATATAAAATCCTGAAGTCTCAGCAGTGCTTTGAGCACTTCAGCCTTCACAACCTTCCCAAGACTCTTCTGTGGAAACTGTGTTGACAAAAAACATTCTCCACAAGATATTTATGTAGCATTGGATTGGTAATCACAGGCTTCTTCAGTACAGCATGCTACTCCTAGACTTACCAATACCTCACTAATATCTATTTCTGACCTTGCTGCAGACTTGGAACACAAAGAAACCATGATTTAGCCTTTTAATACTAATATGTGAAGTGGAAGAACTGAATAGAAAAACAGGATCATCATCTTCCATAAAAAGTGAGAGACAAAGAAAGTCCTTCCTAAGGACAGACCTTCCCCCACCCCTGATCAATTCAAGACAATCTGATCAATGACCAGGAAGATGAGAGTGCTCTGGACTCCTCTATGGAGGTGTTATTTGCTATATCAGGAGCCCAGGCTGCTCATTTAGAAGTTGAAGTTCCATGACTAGAAGTCAGTCATCTTTGAGAATAACAGACTGAACTAGAAATCATCACTGAATCAAAGCCTCACTGTTACAAAATGGCTTTTCACAATAGAAAATCACAAATTATGGGCAGATGCTCCATCAGTGCAAAAGAATCATCACAAACTAAAAACAGAAACTTGGGAAAACAAAGTGTGCAGGAAATCCAAAAAGAACAGCATTGGGGTCAACATAGCAGAGGGAAAGAGCTGAAATTGAAAGATACTCTCTACTGGGAAAAGTCTGAAGAAATACAGGAAAAATATTTCCACAAGTTTTCTGGCAAAGAAATCCATTAGGAAGCAGGGAAATAAAAATGCTCCTGGGATAAATCCAGAGAGAGGTGTTTGATGGCTCATGGCTACCTGCCATCTGATTAGCAGTGAATGCTCCTGCCACAGAGGCAGCAGGTATGAAAATTCACTGATATACTGAAATTCTGTCCTAGGAAAGCATGTGACAATACTTTTAATTGACACTAGCAATACTTGCACCTCCCAAAATTTCAATAAAATTTGTTACAGATTTATTCAGTTGATGATTTTTGTTTCATATGAGAAAAGGGAGTGCCATCTCAGAATAATTAGGCTGCCATACCAAAATCCATGTTGGTATAAACAGCAGACTAAATGCAAACAGATGTTGTCTTGATTTCACATTTAAAGTTCAAGACAATGGTTCCCAAAGCAGGGTTTCAAACTATGTATGGCCTGTTGCAGGGCTCTGAAAAACTGATATCTCATTTTATAATGACCAAAAAACATGTTTGGGGAATTAAGGGAATAAATTTCAGCTACCCTTTTTGTATTCATGAACTTTGCCTCTTTTCGGGACAGAAATGGAAGGAGGATAGTAATAGGACCCAATAAGAGGCTACAGCTATTTTGCATAAAATTGCTATTTAGCAGTGAATGAAGTTTTTGTAATGGTTTTTACCATATCCTCATTTTACTCATCATGTTATCTCTGATTATGAAGTTACAGAAGGTAATACTTTTCTGTTAATACTTCTCTTGTTTTTAAATGGAAACCCGTCCTGACTGTAGCCTCCTCTGTCAGAGTCACCCTGGACACAGCCAAGGCGTAGGTGGGAAGAAAGCAGCTGCTGCCAGGATCATACACCACAGCTTAAATAGAAACTCAGAACTTTCATTCCAGTTCTTGCAAAAACGTGGTGTGTCCCTGTTTTGCCTTAGTTCCAGGAAGAAGGGGTGTAACCTGTGACAACTCGCTGTTGCTGTGAATGTGCGTTTTGCTGCTACATAAGCATCCTCTGAAGGTTTAACTTTGTACTCCTCATGAGCAGTCCCTTAAACAACCCACTGTGACACATTTTTTAAGTGTCCTCTGCAGTGGTAATGTGTCAGTATCATTGGGGAGGTTTGTTTCAATGATGCAGATAATGCTTCTATCTCAGCTACACCATTCTTAAAACTAATAAACAAATTAATGTAGTTCTAGTTTTGACAATCCTTATGACCTAGAGAGCAAAACATGTATACAGATTTAATTCCATCCTCCAGACAAGATGAGCCAGATCCAAGGGGGAGAAGTTAGAGGAGGGAAGAGAGTTTCCCATATCCAACACGCAGTAATCCTACCACTTCTCCTCATACCTCAGTGCTTCTCGGAGCTCTGTCCTCTGCTCTCACAGATGAGGTTTTCCCATCTCTATCAGCCTGATAACCACCATCCAGGGCACCACCCTGGCAAGAGGAAGCCAGGGACAAAACAGCACAGCCCAAGGAGAGTCTGGTGACAAATACATGTGAATTTATGCTTGTTCTGTGGTGACAGCATAGTACCTGGAACATCTCTAGCTCAAGAGTAGATTAAGACCACAGAACAAGAACGCAGGTAGTGCTTAGATAGTGGTCAGGTAGTTCTCTTGGATTTATGATGTTTAAAACACATCCCAAGTGGGTGCTGCCAGCTATCACTACCTCACTGCCTGTGCTGGAGTGTTTGGCATCCAAGAGGCAGGGAGAAGGACTGATGCTGAAGACATGGGCATATCACTTGAGACTCAGCCCAACAAAGACTGCTAAATCTCAGTAACAAAAATTCACTCATGTGGCCTTAAAAAGAGGTTTCTGAGATTACAAGCTTTTTAGAATCATTTAACTCAAATTCTTGCTCTGATCTGTCTGCATTTCCACGAAGACAAATTACACCAGTTATTAAATGACATAAAAGCTACACATCACTTGGAGTATTTTGTCAAACTAACCAAGTAAAAAACTTGTAATTTAAGAACACACTAGAATAGAATAAAGAGAGCTCCATCAATGGGCTCAAAAGCAGGCAAAAGCCAAACAGCCAAAGAAAAACAAAACATCAGAAAGACAAAGTCTAGGAAGCTGCTTGTATTGGTTTTGCTAGGGAAGGTTTTGGTAGTGGGGGACAGAGGCTGCAGGGATGTCTTCTGTGTGAAGCTACCAAAAGCTTTCCCTGTGTCTGATAGAGCCAATTCCAGCTGGCTCCAGGATGGACTCGCTCCTGGCCAAGGCTGAGCCCATCAGCCATGGTGGCTGTGCCTCTTAGATAATGTATTTAAGGAGAAGGAAGTTATTGCACAAAGGCAATTGTGGCCAGAGAAGAGAGGAATGAGAATATGTGAGACAATCAACTCTGAAGACACCAGCAAAGAAGAGGAGGCAGGAGTTGCTCCAAGAGCCAGAGCAGAGATTCCCCTGCAGCCCATGGTGAAGGATGTGGTGAGGCAGGTTGTGTCCCTGTAGCCCATCGAGATCAGAGAGGGAGCAGAGATCCACCTGCAGCTCATGGAGAACCCCACGCTGAAGCAGGTGGATGCCTGAAGGAAGCTGTACACCCTGAGAAGCCTGGGCTGGGACAGGCTCTTGGCAGCACCTGTGGACCCATGGAGGGAGGAGCCCACGCTGGAGCAGTGGGTGAAGAGCTGCAGCCTGTGGGAAGGACTCATGTCAACCTGGTGGAGGACTGTCTCCCCTGGGAGGGAGCCCCACTGGAGCAGAGGAAGAGTGTGAGGAGCCCTCCCCCTGAGGAGGAAGCAGCAGCAGAAACAATGTGTGATGAACTGACTGTTACTCCCATTCCCAATCTCCCTGCACTGCTGGCAGTGGGGAATAGAGAATCAGGAATAAAGATAAGCCCGGGAAGAAGGGAAGGTTGTGTTCTAAGATTTAACTTCTCATTAACCTAGTCTGATTTAGTTGGTAATAAATTAGACTAATTTCCTGAAGCAGAGTATGTTTTCTCCGAGATAGTACCTGGGTGAGTGCTATCTCCTGATCCTTGTCTCAACTCACAAGCATTTCATTACATTTTCTCTCCCCTGCCCAGCTGAGGAGGGAACTGATAGGGCAGCTTTGGTGGGCTCCTGGCATGTAGCCAGGGTCAACCCATCACACTGCTTCATTAAAAAACAATAAAATGAAAATTCATTATAGTGAAAAAGAAAAGCATTCACCTAAATATAAAAGACTAATAGGAGAATATTTCTGTAATATTATAACAGTTTTACTGTGTTAATATACCTTTTTAAAGTTAAGGATCATTGACTGGCAAAAGGTGAAAATTAATAGTAAACATACAACCCAAAAATGCAAATTACAAATAAAGAAGTGGTTACTGAAACTTCCAAAAAATATATATGCATTGCTTGAATTAGAATTGAAATTATAGAATCATGGAATAGTTTGGTTTTGAAGGGACCTTTAAAGATCATCTAGTCCAACCCCAAGAGCAGAATGGAGACAAAAATGAACCTTTGAAAGACAGTGAAAGGCAAGATATGTGAACCTCTGAAAAGATCATAGTAGAGGCAGAGAGTGGTGGATTTTGATGCACAGAACTGCGACATCCTGAGGGTGAACAGGGGAGAAGATGAAGAAGGTCTCATTGTAATTAAATTAATATAATAACCACAGCTGTGTTATCTCTGAGATGGATTAGAATCAGGATTCCTATTGTAAATTAATCTCTCAAGAGAGAGCATGGGATCAGTAGAGGGAAAAAGGGCCATTCCTAAAATAAAGATCCATTCATGGAATCAATCCATGTTTGTCAGAGAGAAAAGACAGCCAGGTGAAGCCGTCTGATCTGGATAGATATGTGCATGACTCAGAGGAGACACACACAACTGGGGAGTTTTCAAACATGAGGGATGAATTGAATGCACAAAACACCAGACTATACACTTACCCAGCTGCACAAGCAATTCTGGGTTGATTTGTTATTATTACATGAAAGTTTGCTGTGCTGTTACACACATGTTAAGAGTGTTGCAAACATTTAGAGCTCAAAGCCATGAATTTACCTCATGCATACACTGAAATACAACAGAAAGTGCATGGCTCCATTTATGCTGTCCTCTTTTGCCTTTCCTATGAAACTGAGGAAAAAAAATTGCTCTTAACAGAAGTATATTGTCAGAGTTTGGAAGTAGATCTCAGAGAAAGCAACTCACCTCTTCAAGGGTGCAAAAGCCAACTACTGAGAAGTAAAGGAAGAAGCAGCCACAAACATCTAAAAATAGAAAGTCCAGTAGGAAGTTCCCCTACAGAGATTTAATCGGCTATTGTACTCAGATCCTGGCATTACGAGTTAAAATCTACAAGAAGCTATCATCTTTAATACATCATCTCCTTCCTACTGTTCTTTAAAGCAAAGAAGCTGATTAAACATCCTGCCACACTCCGGTAACCTTAACAGCACATTTCTTCATCTTGCACTGAAAAAGGTCAGTCACATGTTAAATTGCTCTCCTTTGTGTGAATTACACTCAGCACAGGACTAAGTCAATAAGGACTGTACTTGTGATCTTTTCCACAAACTAAGCACTAAAATGTAGCACATTGCCTCTTATTTCAGAGAGATGTTAAAAATTCAAGTATTTCTCACTCTTTTTAAAAGTTTGACTTTTACATTTGCTTACTAAAGATCCTGATTAACTAGCATGGTATATTTTACTAGAATATGAGTATCTCCCAAAGCACTAAAAAAGCAAACACTTTCACCTTCATTTTATAAAGCAGTAATGATCCTAAAGGTTATAGTTTTATTGTTCCCTAAAATGTAAGTATAAAACTCAGAAGAACATTTTAAGGGTTTAAAGAATAAAGCCAAAAATACAAATGTGAAATTATTAGACATTAGCATATATTAGCATTTATTTTATTTAAGAAGTATGTCATTCCATACACGCTTCTCTGAACAGTTGAACTACTGACTAAAAGAGGTCATTTCTACACAACTGCCAAAACCCCATTTATCAAAAAGTGTAATTATTCTGGGAAATACAGCAGTGGGATCTGGGAAGAGCAATCTTTGAGGTTCTTGCCGTTGCCTGACAATTCTTTACAGTTTTTGTGCCTTTGGGTACCTGTTGAAGTTGGCAGGAAAACATATTTGTTTTTTAAAGGCATTAGGTTGAAAGTTCTGCTAGATAATACTTTTCACATGAGACACCAAGGCATAGGTTCCAAAGCATACTTTTAATCACATCACTTTCACCTCCATGAGAATGAAAACATGTGGCTTCTCTGGATTGTCATGGCAGCCCATGGCAGAAAATCAGAGGGGGATTGTGGGAGGACTTTCCCAAACATTTTCCTACACAGAGAAACAGGCTGTCTATTGCACTTTCACCCTTTCAGTACAGGAGGTGTTTCAAGTGGTAAAGTTCTTTATTCTTTGCACAGCAGAAATGCTACAATTCTGGCTAGGGAAAGGAATGATGGACCAAACAGCTTTCCAACATGCACGGCAAGTCTGAAAATGAAGGTGATTTTTGGTTGGAAACCAGCAACTCCATGAATGTGATTCAACACCACTGCCCTTTGGGACAACAAGGGAGCTGGACTGGACAGAGGGATTCTCCTTCAACTTGTGGGCTCCCAAACAAAAGCAAGATGCCAGAAGCTCAGAGCAGCACTATGTCCAGGCTTGTGGGCTGGGGAGCTCCAGCAGCCCCTGACACCCTTCCTCCCTGTAAGCCCATAAGGGTTTTACCTGTGCCCCAGCCCAGGGGCTGTGAGGCACTCTGCTGTCCAGAAAGTCACAAGGTGTTCCACAGATGAAGCTCTGGCATATTCTTCAATACTGCAAAAACAAATATAACCTGCAGTGTAATTGTGGTTAGCAGACATCCACACTCTGGGTTTTACAGGATCTGTCAAATGAAAATGAAAGGCAGTACTGACCTTCACCTCAACTCCCTTTTTTTTTTTAAGTACAGTAACCTGGATGAGTAAATGGATATGCTCCATCTACCCTGATGAGTACATCAGCTGTGCTCTCTTACCTGCATCTAGACTGGAACCAAAACCTTTAGACTCCACTCCCATTTCCCACCTCTATGGGCTTTAAAACAGCAATAGGTACCATGTTTTGGTACTGCTGTTAGTTTGTCCCCTTGGTATCTGTGACAATAAGAAAAGGACAGGCAATTATTTATGGCTATCCGCTGTTAATAGTGCACACAGAACTCCTGATTGCAGAGGAAGCATAAACCCCTTCCTCACAGGATAGAAAGACAATAAATCACAATCTGAATACACAATGTACTTATTGCTTTTAGTATTTGCACCTTGTAACCTTTGCATCTAAAAATACAGCTTTAATATTCTATAATACAGTGCTGATATAGAATTTCTTTAATATGCAAACAAAAGAAAGCAATTCTGTCATGTGAAACAACTGTCCAAGATAGTTCTGGAGCATTCGTTTCCTTATTGTTTGTTTCTCAAAAAGATGCACAGAACCACAGAACTCCTTGTGTTCTCCTTGCTACACACACACAGAGACACTGGGCACTTACACACTAAGCACAACAGGTGACAGCACCTCTCAGGGGGCTACAGCTCCCTCACAGAGTGAGAACAGAGAGGGTCTACAAGAGCCCACCAGCTAGGAAATTAACCAAACCAAATGGGTACGAGAGGAGCAAATGAAAGGCAGCTTTCTTGCAGCCACAGCTGCTGGGAATGCAAGGAGCCACCTACACAAGAAGGACCAACCTACGCCACACAGCTCCCACCAGTACCATCGCGTTTTTCTGCAGTGGAGGAATTTCAACATGTAAAAGAAATTAGATTTATTTGGTTTTAATTCTGGGCTTCTAAGACATAGGCCATAGCTTCATGAGCTTTAACCTGCTATGAGGTGGTAATGTTGAAGACATCCCTTCTTCCCTCAGCTGTTCACTTCCAATCCCTGTTCCCACAAAACTCAGCACAGCCACACACGGAACCATGACAGCTCAGGGAAGTGACCCTGCTGAAACCAACCTTTAAAAAAAATCTCTTCTTTTCTTTCTCTGGGTTAGAGGTTATACAGCAAAACATAACTCACACTGAAATGCTATTAGAAAGGAGGAAATTGTTAATTGTATATTGGGTTAATTACTAAAAGACTGAATTGGTAAAAATGTTATTCCATATACTTCATTGGAAGGATAACTACAATCTCCCCCACCAATTCCAGTAACAATCTGGGTATCTTTTTGTGGTTTTGAATTAATTTGAATTTTCTTTGATACTGCGCCTGTTGGGGACACTTAGTAGGTTTCTGAACATAAGGCACAGAAGATAATTACTTGGCTCTACTTGGCAGAGGTAGTCTATAGGTATGCTGGCCTCACTATACCCAATCTCATCTAGTCTTGAAAGCAAAGAGGTCTTCCTGAACATGTTCAAGTCAGAGTGAGAGCTCTAAAGCCCCCCAAAAAATGCAGCCACTTCTGATGCATCATAAGGCAGCAATCCTGTGTCAACAACACTCTGCAATACTTTCTCAGGGGAAGAATGAAGAGAAAGATCTCTGCTTGAAATGGAGGAGAGATTTATCCCACGAAAGTATGCAGCACATAATTACCCAAACCGGAACAAAGGCAGGACATCAGTATTCAAGTGTTACAGGAACTTTAACAGTGAGGGGTCAGGGATTTGATGTGATGTCCAAGTGACATGCCAGTTATAGTTTGCACAGTGCCATCAGACATACAATACAGTTTTGCTGAGAAATTATTAATTTAATGTTATGGAAGCAAAATATTAAGCTATGAGGTTCCATTATACTTAGACCCTTTGACCCTGGTTTATCCTGGAGTTCAAGCCCTGATAATCTATGTGCTTGAAGCTTCTTGGTGGATAATGGAAAATTCTGCTCCATTTCCTCTGGGACTTCATGCTCATTAGTCACAGCATACCAATTAAAAGCTTTGTTAGAAAACCAGAGGAATGTGACACAGCACATGTACAAACCAGGAAGCTTCATTCACATATAACATGGATGAATGGCTCTGTATGGAAAGCCAAGCATCGCATTAGCAGGTCGTGTGCATCAGCCTGCAAGATCAACAAAAGACATGCAAAAATTTTTAAGTCAGCACTCTCAGCAAGCAACGAATTTTCACTTTGAACGATGGGAGTTACAGTATTTTTCTTAGCCCACACCTTCTTTTTTACCAAAAGTAAAATATTTTAAAAATTGTGTTTTCTTACTTTGCTAGTTTGGCAATTAACTAGCAGGAAATCACTAAACATCATCAGCTACCAACCAGATTCTCTTCCTAACCATCAGAGGTGAAGCTGGGGTTAGTGCCCTGGTAAGCTACTTATGACTAGAATAACAACTATTTTCAAAAGGGATTATTACCACTATGAACCACTGTCAAGTATCTGTAACAGCAATTCTCAATTAAGGAAAGAAAAGGACTCAGCGTCTGTGCTCTGATCATGCAGTTAATAACTGACTCCACCAAATCAAAAACAAAAGTGGGATTTAACATAGAGATTGGTTTTTGCAACAGTTTATCTTACCATTCCATGCTCAATCATTTATTACAGAATTTAAAAAATAATGGTCACCTATAGTGGTAAAAAACATCTATTTGCTACATTTTATTAACCCTTAAGGCTACTCCAGCATTTCCCCCACAGTGAATAAGTTGCTCCCAGGAGGTTTCAGGGTTAACACCTTCCACTGACAGCATGCTATAAACCCAGCAGAGGCAATAGCTCTACCTTTCAACTTCTATTTTTATTTCTACATTTCAAATGCAGCATAATAGAGATGTTTAGCATATTTCTTATATTATAGACAGAATACTTTGTCAAATATTCCATCTGTGACAGGGATGATCACATTACGCTTTATTCCTCCTCCAGCACATTGGGAACATTGCTTTTTTCCTGCTATTTTTCTTACCAGGATATCCTTACATCCTTTCTCCTTAGTGATGGCAACTCACCAGAAAGCCAAGGCAGTGACCCCACTCCCAGCACCTCTGCAGCTCCCACTCTGCCCTGGGGGTCTGGGTCCTGGCAAGGGACAGCTCTTGCCCAGCACAGTGCCAGGAGGTGGCCAGGGGGAGAGAGGCAAGAAATGACCTTGTTCTTTTTCACCTGAGCATCACCAAAAATTGTTGGCTGTGGTCATTGGTTCCACCAAGCATACACAGCAAGAAGCCAAACTTCACTCTTAAAAGCTCCTTCTTACAGAAATCTTAATTCAACATCCTTTCTTTTTACCTATAAGTAATTCAGTCTAAATTTGGGAGCACTTAAATAAAATAATTGTTCATATTGTATGAAGAAAATGCCCACCTGGGCAAACCCCCTCACACACACAGTTTACAAATCCCCACTGTCAGGAGTGGTGGCACTGTGCTGTCTCACTGAAGGAATGGGCTTGGCTGGGCTCAGGAGGCTCCTTGGGATCAGGTTGGAATTGTGTCCATCACTGCAGAGCACAGCCCCACTGCGCTGCAGGCCCTCTCACCTTTACCGTTACACCTGGCAGGGACCCAGGAGAATCTCATGATGACTTCAGAAGGGAATGGCATCTCCCTCCTCCCCAGGTATGAGAGGAAAGGGGGGAGCAAAGCCGATGATGACTCAAAGAGAAGCTCTGAAGGCCAATGAAATGAAAACAGAATGGGACCTTCTCCTTCCCCAGACCCTCCCAGTCACAACTGAGACTTTCTCTTAGAAAGACTGTGGTTTTCCTCACATTTACATCTGGTGTGAAGCTGCTCAATGGTGTACTTAGTGAAGGTAGAAATACAACCAGGAATTAAATGACAAATAGCTGGCTTCTTTTTATGAATTCAAAGAACAGGATTAAAGCTGCTCAGAACACCTATTTCTTCTTTCAGTTTTCACAGAGCTTTTATTAAAAATCTATATCCTGCTTGGAAGATGTGAGAAGGAGACAGAGTAGAAGTTCTATGGTATTTTGAACCTAAAGAGTTAAGATGCCCTTTGGTTTAGCAGAGTTCTGCATCCACAACCTCACTAAAATCCAAAATAAATTTTGGACTCTTCATTTGCTTTTTGGATTTCTGAGCATTTAAGTTACAGGCAGGTAATAGCTCCACCATTTTCATTTTGTAACTCTAATGCTGAGAGCCTTTTTTTCTTTTCCTAGAATCAGAGTTTTAAATTTACATTTAGGATTCCAGGAGCTAGAACACCAAGAAAATTGAATTTTCTTGTTAAAATCATCCAGATTTTCCAGGTAACAAAAAAATCCAAAGGACTGGAGAGTTATTTTGTGAGATTTTTTTTCCCTTAGGGGATTAGTGAAATCTTTTGAACTTTTTCCATTCTTCTACTTTTCCCATCATATCCCGTTCTAGTTTAAAAAAAAACCTGAAACAATAGAACTTTTATTAAAAATACATATCTTTCTAAGAAATTTAGGGCAGCAGAATCACCCTGAGCCCTTGAACAGATCCCTTGTACTCCCAGTGACATTTGTCACCACTTCACTCACATACGTCACAGCAGTGTCAGGACATCTGAAGGAAAAGGAAAGGAGCTCTGAATTTGTGTGTGCTAAAGGGTTTCCTGCTCCAGGCTCCCTACCGAGGCACAGATTCCAGGGGTGAGGAATTGACCTGCTCAGGGTGTCCACTTGCAGGCACCCAGAGCACGAGGGAGGGATGCACACCCAGCAGTGGAGGGATGTGCTCGCTGCCTTGCCAGGCCATCCTCAGCTCCAAGCAATGCTTGTCCTCAATGCCAAAGGATCATTTCCTACCTTCTAATTTTTTACATGCAGAAGTTAGTCACTTTTCCAATCACATTTCAGTTTATAGAAACACACAGAGTTACCTGTGGTGCACCTAGAGTCTGTGTTTAGCTGTTTCTCTTCTTTCCTGTCCACAGACATCTGTCCTTCTCCTCTATCCTTATCTAAGATAAGCAGCTTCAGTTTACACACTCAGTACCTTGCAAAACCGTAGTCTGGAAAATTAGTTCTTGAAAGGATTAATATTTTTTTGCCCTCTCATCACAAATATGTTTCTGCTTCTGTAGACAACATGTTCTGCTTTGCAGACAGAAGGGGCACTGCCTGCTCTGGCAGGAGCATTCCTCTTCCATACGAAAGGAAAACTGCACACAGCTCAGTGCAGGAATAATTCTAATCACCAAAGTAACATGGTCTGCCACAATCATGCAGCCTTCTGCAGGCACTGTTATATGTTTAGAAAGGTTTTTTCCATTCTCTCATTTTTGCAATACCAGTCTGACCATTTGAAAATAAAGGAAGTTTCTACCACTCATTTTGACTCATTTTTAAAAGCATATTTTGCATGGAGTTGAAATTACATGCGAAGACTTGTCCTTCAAGTGCAGTTAAACAAACCAGGGTAAAAAAACCTTTTTTTGCCTGCCTTTGATTTCATGGTGCAGTGCAGGAAACCCTTGCAAAGAGGCTCTGAGTTCTAAAGGTGCTCATTTCACACTATCCCATAGAAGCATCCTTTGAGTGCAAGGAATCAGTAATTGATTACTGAACAAAATCCATTCAGCCACTTGGATAACTCTGAAGAGCAACCAACTTTGTATTATGCAATGGCAGGGAAGAAAATGGGCTAACTGTCCCACCCCTTATTTTAAGAAAGATGTGATCTTCTGGCCTTCACAGCAGTCAACCTGACTATGTTATTTCTACAGCCATGGACTTTGCCATCAAAGCAGCTTTAAATTTTTAACCTCAGGACCAGGTTCAATTACTCTCACTTCATCCAAACATAGACAGTAGTCCATTTTACAAAATTAGTAGAAAGAAAAATATGCAGACAGAATGGAAGAGGCAGCAAAGGGAAATAAAAGCTTGTTACAGCTGGGAGAATAAGAGGTGAGAAAGCTGAGGGATGGCAAAGGAAAGGTAAGAGAGTTAAGATGAAATGAAGCTAAGGGAAAGAAAAAACATAATTAATAGAAATAACATTTTAAATCTTGAGTACAAGACAAACTTTGACAGTCTGTGTCACACGTGCAACCACAATTGCATTATAGAAAACTATTTTCATGGGAGATGGTGAACTGGACACTCCACTGACATCGTACTCTGCTCTTGAAGCTCAGCTGTTCAGGGGCTAAAACTATGTCATTCATATATATGAAGGTAAAGTGAGAAAACTGTATATCCAGATATAAAAGACAAGAACTGACTTTTCTAATGTTGATGAATGTATTATCTAAAGAAAAGTTATGTAACTTCATCATTGCTCAAATAAACAAGCAAATAGCAAAGCTGGCTATTACAGCTTGCTAGGGGAGAATTGCCTCTATTTATAAATTTCAAAAAGGAAATGTGAGTTTTTAGATGTCCTTTCTCCATTGGTTTAGGGGGCTTTTCAAACAGAAAACAGAACATTAAACTTGGACTGGCCCACTTTCAAAGTTGGAGCTATGTGGTCCATCTCCCCATACTGACTACTCTCCCAAGTAAGAATTTGCAATCTCTCTCAGTAACTGAAGCAAAGAGAAGATTTTAGCTTTGATAATGATTGGTGAATTTCAAATAGTTTGGATAAGCAAACCCCAAAAGTTCAAAATGAATATTCAGATTTTGTTACACAGCATGGTCTGCAAATTGAGGATAGAAATCTCAGATGATAGCTATCTTAGATCTCCTCCAAGATCCTCCGCATGCCCTAGTTATGTCTAAGCAGGAAACAACATAAAAAACACCAATATAGTTATGAAATACAGAGTTGTTCCGAACATTCAAAACAAAGATATTGAGGGAGAAGATTCACTGAGAAATCATAAACTTGAAACTGGGCTCGCTTCATAATGGGCCCATCCCTATTCCTCCTACATTCCTTAATGAGAGTATTGTTTGCAATCCCTGGAACTGCAGTCTCCCACCTGCAGTGAGTCCCACTCTCAACTCACCATTGCCTGGCAGAGGAATCCCTCCTCATACTCACACCCACTGGAGACCTTACTGAAAGACTGAGATGGTGCAAACCCAGGACAACGCCATATCCAGTTCTGCAGCTCTGCAGGGCTCAAGCACCTGCCCTGCACAGGTCACTCCTCCCCGGCCTGGCAGTGCTCAGCCCAGCAGGGATGCCACTGCTCACGGGCAGCAGGGCAGGCACAGGGACATCCTCCCCCTCCAGGACCCTACACCAGATTCCCATCTTAGCTACACCATCATAACTGAGCTGGAAGCAATGCAGTTGCATTGATGAAGCCAAAATTCCAAGAGGCACTGTGTGTGAAGCAGGACTACCCATTTGCAGAGGAAAGGGCAGGATAAGAGCAGCCCAGCAGAGCTCATGGCTGACTCCTGCCCTGTAGCAGCTGTCACAAATGCCACCCTCCAGCAGGAATCCTCCTGCCTCTCTGAAAGCACTGTCTCTTCTAAACAAGACTGTGGGCCATCACTGAGTATTTTCCTGGGATTCATTTAAACACCAGGCTCTCCAAGTCTGTGTAAATTATCATCATTTACTTGAAACGAATTGGAAAAAATAACAAACAACCAAAACACTTAACCCAATGCTCTAGTTCCAGGAACACATCACTGTATTGTTATCTTTGCCCTTAGAAAGCTTCCACCATGTGTCACCTCCAAGGACAAACGTTTTGGCCGAAGGAGAAAGTTCACAGCACGCCACCAAAGTCAGAGATTTGTTTTTGCTCACATTATGACTTACACATTTCACAAAATCAACAAACAATTTATGCTATTTCAGATATGGATCTTTTCCATCTCAATGGGACTTAATTCCTTCAAGCTGAAAAAGGAAGCCCAAAGAAACTGGAATAACTAAAGTGACATTATAGAAAACATAGCCTGAGGCTGCCAATATCTTTGTGTGCTGTTGTAGGAAAGACTGCATTACTGAGCTACACAAACACCATTTCCAGAAGAAACCTTTCCTTCTTTGCTGCCATGAGGAGAATTGCATTACACAGCACTGCATTAAGCCCATTTATACAATTCTACTTTTTTAATCGGGCTATAAAAATAATCAGCTCAACTTCTCATACTAATCACAGAAATATTAATGCAAGGCACTAACTACTCATATGCTGTGAGATTTTCTTCTCTGTGCTAAATATGAGAGTAATAAAGTTTATGCTTCCCATAAGTTGCAAGAAATTGGGTTTTACTGCAGAAAGGTAACATCAAAAATAATTACTGTTATAAATACACAGCAAAGTACAGTCACACTTGGCATATATCAAGGTTTTATGAGAAAAACTTAGCAAAATGTCAGCTATGGTTTTCCTTTTTTTTTTCATATGTACAGTGTGAAAATTACTTCTACTAAAAGAAAGCAGAAAAAAATATTTAAAATAAAAATGTTTATAAATATAGGTAGGTTTTCAATTAAAATGAAACTATTCATAGCTTTTCAATTAAAATGAAACTATCCACATAGTAAAAAGGGGCTAAATTAGTCTAAATCTCCCCAGAGAAGCAAAATTTTATTTAAAAAATATTGTAGTGTGTAGTTTTTGGAGATATCAGTATATGGGGCTTTTTTCCCTTCTGAATCAAAAACATGTGAGTTTCATAATTTGCAAGTATATCACCATGCTACCTTTACCAGTATTAATTTAAAGTCTTCCCTCCCCATCTTTCCAGTGTCTCCTTTCATTAGGAAGAGAAATCAATTTTATTACCAAATCCCTTCCCTGTCGGCACTACACGGCACTACATTATGTACTTTTCCTTCATGAATCAACACATTTTCTTCTAAAAATTAGTCAGGTGCCATGTCCCACTGTGCTTCATATTTTAAAGCTGCCTAAATTTCCACCCCACAGTTTCTCAAGATCAGTGTGTAATTATTTCTTCTTCAGCTAGAACTATCTTTTATGTACAAATCCTCCTATGTGCGAGACAGCAACTGTATTTCCTCTCAATTTTCTTTTTTACAGCATCAGACAAAGCAAGGATTTTAATCTCCTCACATAAAATAATCTCTCCCTTTCCCAAGACATTCTAGAAACCTGCCTAGGCTCCTAAAACAGTTTGAATTTACTTTTCTTATGTATATATGATCTCCCTGGCACAGACTTTTGTGTTATACTTTACACATACCTTATATCAAGCAGCACTAAGGCTTCCTTTCAGGGGAAATTTACTTCCTTATACTGCCAGATGATCCATGCTAGAATCAAACCTGTCTACTTTCCACAAAAGTCTCATTTTGCTGCCTCAGTTATCTTGTGATTAGCACTCCCATGCCTGTCCAGCCTCTCCCTGATACAAGCTCCCAAGTGCACGACCCTTCACTTCTGACAGCAGTCTGTCACCTCTCGCATTATTTTCCAACTCATATGCCCATTCCATTTCTTCTAAATGAAACTCCAGACTTCAGCATAATCCTTCTGGTAACCTGTGTCATCAAGACTTTTTTTCCCTAATATTGTTGCTTTCATGGTACAAACAGTAGAGGAAACATTTTCTAAGACTGATCCCATAGTCAGTCCTTGGGAAATCCTTTGGTGACCTCCAACTCATCCTCCAGCTCCAATTTTCCTTCTAGTTGATTTTGTCATTCTCTTTTCTCTCCTACAACTCATTCACAATTCCTATGTTAACAAATCTCTACACAGCAGATGACAAATACAGTATTTTACTGAAGCCCGTGTGGATATATCATTTCTTCTTTTGTTTAGAGAATTAGCTATTTTTTCAACTAAAGGTATCAGCTTACTTAGGCATGACCTCCTTGTGGAGATCCTACATTGTATCTTAACTTACCTACCATGTTTTGTGTTATTTGTTTATTCTTTCCTTAAAATATTTCTCTTTTTTTGTAGAAGATTTTACAAACTACTGAGATTACAGTAATGCTCTTTAATGGAGCAATTTTTTTTCCAATTTAAGTACTATTTTTCATTTATTTCCCCAGGTAATACCAACTGATGTGATGTATTTATTAAAAGCACTTGCTTTTGGAATTGAAATATTATGCAAGTTCTTGGATGTGGATGATATAGTCTCTTCTGATTGAAACAACTACATAATTTAAGTTTTGCTTCCCCCTGGAGGTAAAGATCTCCATTTCTGCATAATCATTCCTATTAGATGCCCTGCATTTGGCCAGGGTTTGATAAAATCATTAAAATATGAGGAGTGCTACCTATTACATCTAAAATCCATCCATCTATATTACCACTAATGTCAAAATTCTATTTTTTTTCACTGACTGCATTTCCATTCTTCTTTACTTTTTGCATTTTTTATTTTTAGAAAAATAGTTACATCTTTGTTAAGTAGCTTCTTAGACATTTACAATTCATTCTCCTGTTTTCTGATTGTTGTGGTACAGTTCTCTGTATAGGCCAATTCTCTTTCCATTACTTTCAGACTCCTGGCTTATACTTAATACTATTTTTAGTATGATTATTTATACAATGAAACACGGGGAACTGTTTTACAGTGTATCTCAATAATTTATTTTTATTATTTCTAGCAGGTTTTTTGAACCTTGGACTAAGGATGACATTCATACCTGCCTTATATAGTAGTCCATGCATTTTTTATTCTGGATTAATTAACTGCTGCCTGCAACTTCTCAAATATTTGTCCACTGGAAACTTTACAGACCTATGTTGGTTTCTGAGTCATTCTCTCCCTGTCCTTATTCCCACCCACCTTTGGATTACTGTGAATACCTCAGTAACACTTTTCCCTTAGTTTTCCTTCAATTTTTTTCTTTTATTTATGGAGGTTCCATTTTCATCCCATCTTCTCTTTCTGAATGCTTTATGCCCTTAACATGTGCAGACACCCAGCTGACTCTACTTGCCAACACAAGCCCTCCTGGACACATTATCATTTTTTGGATAACACCTCATTTCCCTTTGGCATAGACAGCTTCCTTGCACCTGCCTGGATCCTTATATTGATGCAACAACAATTCCACAATTCACACTGACCTCATGCAATTCTCCACCAGATGAGATGGGATTCTTTCCATAACTAAATCTCCATGTCAAAATTTTTACCAACAATGGAACTAGCTTTTCCTTGCTGGCTATCACTTCATAATATTGTTCCTTTATCCACTTTTGTAGCCTCATTTGTCCAGTTTTAATTTCTCTGTGCCTTCAAGGCTTGTACAAGCATCACATGGGTCTCCCTTGCACTTTCTCCTGTGCCCCATTTAATCAATTTAAAACTATTCTCATCAATCCCACAAAAAAAGGAAGCTACATATTGTCCACCCACTGACAATGACCTTATTTTGTTTCTGATATAACAATGAAACTTTCTTGCTTTCAAATCTTCTCCAGGAATGATCTACTGAGCAGGTCTATCAGAGATCATCTCAGCTCTCACCTGTCATTCTTCATCTTTTTATGGTCGCTGTTGATCCACTCCAATAGGAGTTTCACAGTCATTCTTCACTAAAAATAGCATTTTTAAGAACTGTTCCCATTCCTCTCTGGTTTCTTTTCAGGTTCAGGTATCTCATGCCCTTACAAACAGCGAACATTTTACTCTCCAGAACCCCTTTTGTGTCCCCATCTGGTGTCTGCAGGTAATCAATAATGATCACAGTCTAAACTCAACATGTGCTTTAATTTTTATTAGACATCCATCTGACATGCAGGAACTCACTTGGATGCCTGTGCTCACAGGGTTTTTTAAATTTCTTTTTGCAATTTAATGCACCTTAAATGCTGACAACAGGAAAGAACAGCATTGAATAATTTCAAGGCAATGGTCTATTAATATACAGTACATATTATTTTAATGCATTAACAATGCCATCAGACAGATTCATAGTCCAGCCAAAAATTCTTAATCTCTTTACTTCTCTTTCTCATTTAATGTCTGAGTCCAGTTATAGTCTGTCATAAGGTAACCCAGTTCTCAAACTATCCCTTCAAAGCAGTCTAGACTTTACCAGCTGAAATTAGCAGTATGATCCCAAAGCTTTCTCCTATCTCTTGTTTCCCCAATAATTTATAATGAGAAGACTTTCATGAAACCAGAATTGTCTTTAGATGTATTATGCTCAAATGTCCAGATACAACATTTATATGGCATCCTGTACCATACTGAAAATATCAGAACTTCACCAAAGCTGGGAGGAACATGGTCCTTCCAGATATCCATTTATTTTAAAGTCAGTATTACAACATTCACTAAAGTGAACTCAGGGAGACTGAATACTCATTTTATTTAGCTGAAGCAGTTTTTAAAAGATGAAAGGAACATTCTCCAGGATGTCTCACAGGATGCAATTCCTTTAACAAATGGCACGTCTGGATTTAATAAGTCGACACATCCCTTTGTAAACTGCAGAAACAGTTAAAAAGGCTTTCTTTGGAGTCAAATGTATAGGAAAGAAAGTGGAAGAAATAACAGAACCTTTTAAAGGTAATGCCTACTTTACTATACGAAAATGAAGTCTTTCATAAGATACAAGCATACTATTAGATGAATCTAGCTACTAATGTTAAAGCTGATGTTAGAGACAGTAAATACCCACTAAGCCAGAGCATGTTATATTATTGTGAGCACGCTGACATGTTGCTGGTCAATGTTATTTACTACCATTATGTACAGACCTGCTCGGCAGCCATATCCAATAAAGCATCAGTGTGGTCACCACAGCTCAGCCTTGCAGCTCATCAGGTCCTCAGAAGAGACTGTGGCAAGTAGGACAGGCTGCAAATGGAACTCCCTGCTGCCCAGGGAACACGGGCAGAGGCACATCCTTGCCTCCCTTCACTGGTGAAACGGGAGTGTGCAGCTGTCAGAGGGCACCTGGCTGAGGAAATGTGCTCTGCAGCTCCTAACCTGTCCAGAGAGCTGCAGCAGGGTTAATTACACACAGCAACAGGGTGCCCAGGCTGCCTGCTAAAGACAGATGAAGGGTGCCTCAGCTCTTACAGACAGATGAAGATGAGAGCAAAACCAGACAGATAAATAAGGAACTGCATTACTCTTACTGTGCAAGAATTTTCTTAAGGCTAGGAGAAACCATAAATCTTATTTGCTATCAAACAAAGCCTAAGCACTCTGTAGCCTGTATACCGAGTGAATAAATGAGTGACCAGTTAAATCTACTAGTGCAAGTCACCCTTCTTCCCCTTTTTACAGCTGTTGTCTCACCTATCAAGACATCTCAGGAAACTGAAATCCACATATCCATGAATATGGACTGTGACTATTCAATAGAACTGCTGAATACACATCACTTTGGTATAGCAAAATCAAATGATCATTAAAAATATTTACGATAATGTTTAGTACCAATGCAGATAGGGTGCAATTCATACAGATTGCATCATCCAAACCTACTATTTTGTTTGGTTCTTTGGGGTTTTTTGCTCTGTTGGAAATTCAGAAGAGCTCTGACAGTTTCACAGCACTTCCCTTCTGAAAAAAGTGTATAAATATCTTGTGTAGTTATTAAGGGTCTTAAAATGCTGCTGATTTTACAAGGCTTGCCTGTGCAAAGATCACATAACAGAGTAAGTGGTAAGGGTGCTTGCTCTCTTGGCCTTAAGTCTATGTAAGTCCTGTTTCAGTGAACTAAGGAAGAAAAACAGAAAAGCTCAGCGCTCACACATACTTCTTTCAATCCTTGGAAACATCTAATCACAAAATTAAAATTTAAGTACTTGGAATTTGTTTTTAAGTTACTGAATGTATTCTTTTGAAAAAATTTTGAAGACTGAAAAGGTACTTATATCAATTTCTGTACAAGTAATTTTGTGGTAATTTATAAGGGATACAGTATTTTTATCATCCTTAAGATAAGTGTTATCAGATGTTTATTCAATGTTTCTGTTGAAAGTATCAGTAATGTCTGCAGGTATATCACCTTTCATTTTAAAAATTCAGAATCCTTTACAAGGGTTTCAAGCATTTTAACCATATATCATTATGGTGAAAAGAAGACACAGATTTTGCCACCAATTCTGACTTGTTCAGAATTCAGCTTCTAAAGAAGCTCCTAACACCTCATCCCCTTCCTTTACAGCACCTTGAATCCACCAAGCAACCCTTGCCCCTGGCTGTTCCATCCACAGACACAGGCTGGGCCTGTATTTCCACGTACCAAAGCACATATTTTTTAAACAAGTCTTTTGATCAGGGATCCTCAATCCTGGCAGTGAGCAGATTGCCATTCCATACTGACACTGCCCACAGGCCAGGCAGTGGCCACTTCATCACATGGCTTCATGGCAGCTACAGCAGACACATGCATGGAAAATGGTTCAAACTAAGCAGACTTTTATCTGCTCTTAATGTCCTCTAAGCAAACATACAGATGAAAATCATAAACAAGTTTACTTCGAACCTTTTTAGAGGGTTAAGAAATTCTCTTTAGAAATAGTCCTGTCGCAATCTACAGAATTTTCATCTCCTATGTTGGCTTTTTTAATGATGCAAGAATATCTAGTACCATCAGCTGGCTGCATTTCCTCACTGTTACAGAATACAATGTGCCTCCTGGAGAGATAAGGACACTTGGGTGAACTTCCTCTCATATCTCTCCAGAACAGTGTCTGACAAACTACTGAATGCCTGCACCCATCGGCCACACATCCTATCAGCACCATTGTAAAATGGTCAGTAAATACTGGATTTGGCTTTCAAACACGTAACATGACAAGAATTCTGCTTGAGAGATGACATTTTATCGGAATTATTATACAAAATAAATAGATATATGTTCTGTAGGATATAAAGATATGAGCTGTTGCATGCCATTGAGCAGCACAGAACAGCTCCAACTGTCAGGAATGTCAATGTACTGATAAGCATTACAGAACTTTTTGAGGAAGATAAAACCAACTGGTGTTAGGACTGTAAGTTTAAACATGCCGTGATGAAGAGTGAAAATTAATGCTGCACCTTCTATTTTCTACCAATATTTTCACAGAGGGCTTAGAAAAATCTCTATCACATCATCTGGAATAAGGCTTGTGCTTATGGACAGAACAGAGGCTAAAGAAAAATCAGTGCTTTTAGTTGTAACTTATAATTTAAAATTTAACTCCCATGTTACTATTGAGAGGAAAATACAGAAATCTTTATTAAACTGGTACTGTAGTTCACTTCTGTGGAACTTTATGGATCAGCTGTGATGGAGCAATGTTCTGTACCACACACCAGGGAAGCAGCCTGGAGCTTCACACATTTTTCTTCTAAAGCTTTTCGCTTTGCACTGGTGGAAATTTCCTTCTTTTGACAAAATATGATTTTCTGCATTTTCAGTGATTAGCTGACTAAAAAAGAAATTAAAAGGCAGTCCATTTTTGACTTGAAAAATTACAGTTTTCATTCAAGGCTGAACAGGAATTACTAAATACAGAAGATGACTACAGGCCACCATTTTTATCTCTGGATGCATAGCTTGGATTTAGCACACAAATAAAAGGAGAGCTCAAGGCTATTGCCACTGGTTTCAGTCCTTGAAAAAGGAAAATATTGCTAAATGAAGCTCCTAGATTATTTCAGGGAGTAGTTCCATGGCATCCAGGGTGAGACAGCAACTCCTAACACCCCCAGAACAAGCAACATCAGCATTAATGTTAGAGGAGGTCATGTCAGTAAGGCACTCAAGGGGATTTCATGCAACTAGGAACACCACAGAAATCTCTAATTCACACTCTGTTAAAATAACTTGCCAGTCAAGCAGGAAGGAGCTGTTTTGTCTGCTACAAACCACCCAGCTAACAAGCAGCAGCTGCCCTGATGCTATGTATCACTATTTCCTAATTTCACCAGTTACAAAGACCAGCATTGCAGTGGGTTAATTACACTGAGGATCTAGAACTCCATCATAATTTTCTAGCAAAGACTAGTTTGTAAGAATGTGGAAAACAAACAAACAAAATATTACAAAAGTTAAGCTTCTCTTTGCTATGCTTTTTTTTTTTTTTTCTTTTAATATTAGGATATAGGGGCATCTGAACAAGAGTATCTTTCATGGAGAAATACTGTACGGTTAATCAGCTTCTTAACACCTTTAAAAATTCAGAATTAGCTTACTTGGCACAAGTAGTGTTTGCACCTCTATTTACTTTTCATGCAGTGATATACATCAACTTGATGATATTAAAAAAAACCCAACAATCCCAACCAACAACTTTCTATAGCTGATGACTATAGATCAGCTAGTAAGTTCTACTTACACTTTTTTCCTACTTAAAACTATCTCCTGAGCAGCTAATTCCAGCCCAATATTTACTAAGAAATAACTACCACCATTGTGTCACCCAAAAACTTCCATGGGAGCTGCAGGTGGAGAACTCTTGTAGAGGTACACACGGGCACTTGCACAACCATGTCAAAGGATGCTCTGGTGCCAGAACCTATTTAAACCATCACTAACGACAGTACAATTTAAACCATTTGCTTGATCCTCAACGACTTCTGAGGTTGTATAGAGATAGCTTTTCTTGTTGGTAGTCTGATTTGCCCAAAAGCTGCAGCTTTACGCCACACCAAGGCTCTTGTCCTGCCATGGAGCATGCAAACCATTGCAGAACACAGGCCTCTGAGCTACAGAGCCCTGCAAAAGGAAGAGGTCAGATAGTTCCAAGAGGTGAAGATGGCATTCAAAGTGTTACTTCACTCATTCAAGCATGAAGAATAGAAAACATAATTACCTTCAAATGCAGTACAGGTAATTATGAGAGGTAATTCAGCACAAAAATAAACTGAATCCCCTAAGTGCATACACTATATAACAATGGGAAACACAGAGGGGTGGTGGATTTGCCTCAGACAATAACAAACCATGTCCACAGGATCAGTAGGAAAAGCAAACTGCACAGTGAGATGTGCAGGCTGGAAAATGGCCAAGTGTAACGTGTGAGTTTGCATGGCTAGTGCATGAAATCAGTGCATAATTTAACATTGTCTGGAAGGCCCAGCATGTGAATGAGGTGACTTATCATGCACTCAAGGCTTCATTGATAAATCTGTGCCACAAAATAATAAACTTATAGGTCAGCATAAAATGTGTTTAAGGGAAGCTAGACCTTGGTCTCAAGCTGCTAGATTAATTTTAACCTCTTTAGGTGCTATTTGATCACCCTCACTAGTATATATGCTTAGTATATATCCTCTGCCCTAATGAAATTGAGAGAGAAAGAGGTCGTAATCTCCTGGCTCTGGCAACCATACAAGTGTGGGGAGAGAGAGACCACCTTCAGACAGGCAGAACATCATTGGCAGAAGATAAAATTGCAGTCGCAAAATGAGGCAGTGCACCTTCCAGGTGACAGCCAAGATGCAGCCAGGCAGCACAGCTTGTCTGTGAAACTTCCACATTAGCCAGGAAGTGCCTGCACATCACACAGCTGAGCTGCACTTAAACCTTCTCTGCCTAGACCTCTTTTCCTGCGTCTTCTAACAGTAAGTGCTTAGAAAGTCTCATTTTGAACAACTAATGAAGTCTATCTATGCCACATCTAGATGCTGCAGATGAATCTGTGTATTGGAAGACAGAAGGCTGAGGAGAGGTCTCCAAAGTTTTCACTGCTCGGGAAATTGCTCATATGCTGAAGCTGCAGCGAGGGTCTTAGCATGTTGACAAACTCAAAGCATGAGGCTCAAGATAAATTTTATCTAGGCCGGGACACAACCTCAACCTATGTCAACAGGAGATGGCCATCATAAAACTTACTTTCCAGTAACAGTACAACTTTGCCTGTTCTTAAATGTCTGGGCACTAATACTCCGGATATGTTCAGCCAGCTAGCTGCGCGCTCCAGATGTTTTGATTTTTTGCAGCTTTGCCTTTTTTTTTTTTTTTAAGCAGAATAACTGGTTCATGACTGAACCCTGAATGCGTTCCCTTTCCTTAAAATGAACAGCAGGCCCAAGTAACTACTTACTGCATAAATGCCTTAGTAGTCAAAGGAAGGGCAAAGAAAAGATGGATCCATTACTCAATGGGAAAAGACAGTTTTTAACAAATGGTGTGGGGAAAGCAGAATTTTGAATGCCTTTCTCATATCAGACTTCAAGAAGAGGGTCAGCTGTGACCATGTGTCTTCCATAATTAATACCAGCAAGAAAATCTAAAAAGGAAAGGAATGAAACCAGACAGTGTGCTGGGATCTTACAAATCTCATCCTAGGGCACTACAAGAACTAACAATGAACATTTCTGTGTTCTCAATATTTACCTGAATTCACTTAGGATAGGTGAAATACCAGATGATTTGGAAAGAGTTGATGTTGTATCTACACTTATAATACTAGTAAGAATTCAGGAATTAAGATCAGCTGGAATGGTTGCCTTTCTGGGTCAGGGGGAAACACCCAATGCCTAAAGTTAAAAGATGATTAATAGCAAAAATGGCTCTAGGAGTTAATCAGAAGCTTAAAACATTACCATGTCATTGTGCAAAAAAACTGTACTTGCACTAGGATTTATAAACATTTGTCCACAATAACTGTAACATAATCCTTCCACTGCACTCAGAAATGGAGCACGTGTCCAGCTTTGAAAATCCCATTTCAGAGGATGATGTGAGCTAACCCGAAAATTAAAGGAAGTTCAATCCATCATTTAATTAGCAGACAAGAATAACTCCAGTTAGAGATAGGAGTTGAATTTCAGCCTAGAAGACTACAATCAATCCACCAAAAAAGATACACAAGCTTATCAAATGCATGTTAAATACATGAGCACTGCTATTTCTTTACACCATATTTCAGTGATGTTCCTTCCACTTTCAGTCAAAAACCTGTTGACTGTAGAACAACTCCTGTCTTGACACCATACAAATAAACTAACACAAACTCACAAGCAACTTTTTAACCTACTAGAATGTCCACAACATTAAATAAATTGATAAATCTGAAAGTTATGCTTTCAATTCAAAACACTAGTTCTTGTTTTGATAAAAGAATACACTCAAAAATTACACATCCTATATTAATAGGGTCAATTCTGGATGGAAAAAAGCCTGTTTCACAGAAACAACCAGGCTTGAGGGCATTTTGACAGTAGGACTAATATTTCTGAGCCTTCTCATTCAAATTTTGCTAATTAGTGCAGATTTTCATGGTTCTGTTTGACTGACACCTACTGAAGTCTCTAATACTGAAATACTATGGTTGCAATTAAGTCACGTCACTAAGGTGACATTATTAGAATGTTACAAATTTTGTATATACATGAAAAGTTCTATATTCTGTATAAAATATACACCTACATCCTAAAGATGTGGAAGTGATACTGATATGTTGCTTTAAAGAGCTAGAATCCAGTGAGAAACATTTGAATACCTACAATCTGTGCCATTTATTAATTCCCTTAATTTAATCTAAATATCAAAACCTCTGACAGATTTCAGAAAGACATAATTTAAGGACAAATGAACATTCAAAAATTATACTTAATTTCCCCCAAAATTGTAACCTCTCCAAAATTCTCTCATCTGTATAGTT
Source organism: Thryothorus ludovicianus (assembly GCA_013397245.1). Taxonomy (NCBI): domain Eukaryota; kingdom Metazoa; phylum Chordata; class Aves; order Passeriformes; family Certhiidae; genus Thryothorus; species Thryothorus ludovicianus. The sequence continues at coordinate 111,256 of VZTB01012118.1, read as the reverse complement.
TAAGCTTTTTTAGAGCTGCAGAGAGAATTGTTGAAGTTTTTGCTCATCCCTCATGCCCTTATAGCAAAACAAACAGAAGATCCTGAGCTTCCCAAGGGGATGTATAGAGCTCTCCTACTTTTCCTATCAGGTCCCAGAGGAAGAACTTTTAAAGTGCATATACTTTCTGCAATTGAAAAACAGTTCTCTAAGCAAGGCAACTACTGTAACTTGGTTTCCAAAGCACATTTTCCTTTTACTGTTTTTTATTTGGGACTGACTACTGACTTGGTAAAGTGAATTATACTTAGGCTGCAGTATACATTCAATTTCAAAACGTTTCCATCAGAATTCATGCAATCTGACCCACAGTCTGAATTTTCTCTTCTAGTGAATTATGGGAGCTGTGAGCTCCAACCCAAAATTGTCCCTTGGGTATGGCTTTTATGAGGTGTCACCCACACATGAACTCTCTGATGTGCAAGAAGAGCTGAGCATACACTGCAGCTCTTCCCTGAACACAATATCAATCAGGTCTTCCTTCTTCACCCAGCCAGCAATTTTCCACAGTATTATAGAAAAATGCAGATATGTACTATTTGACAGGTACAGAACAGAGTATCCCACACAGCTCAGTGCATACAGTATGTCATAGAAATGCAGGATTTTTGAGACCCTTACCTCTCCATCATAATTGCACCAATTCAGATAATGGGTAAAAAGGTTACCAATGAAAGAAAGCCTGCCAGGTATTTATGACATGACCAATTTTTGGAGGAAATCATGCTTTAAAAAGTAGCTGAAGTATACTCTATGCTTGGTTCTGAGTCATGATCTCACAGCAAATAAGAACAGAGGTAGGCCAATTATTCATTACCTAAACAAATGTCCAGACACTCTGTTTTCAATAACCATAACTCCAATTTATACACTGCATAATTTTAACTGGAAGGAGGCATGCTCAGCTGCCCAATTCAACCACCAGGTGAAGTCATCCCTCAGCAGCTGTAGAAATAAATGTTCATGTAGGCAATTGAAAGAATGTCTACTGTTTCATACCTGGTCTCTATTTCTACATTGCAACTATAAATTCCAAGTTATCTTAATAATGCTCCTTTCCAGCTTGAATTTTTTTATCTAGATTTATTTTGTAATCTAATGGCCCACATTATTTCTCTCTTTCTAATATTAATATACTAAAATGAAATAATATAGTCCCTATACATCATCAAAGCTATGTCTCAAGCTCAAAATTTTGGGCCATTAACTGTATTATGTTGAACGTTTGATACCAACTCTAGTTTCACTATAGTTTTCAGACTACTCTAAAAGACAGTAAAATTTCTGATTTTTCCTCCTTTTTTATTTTTGATCACAGTAAAAAAGCTGCATTTCAAATGAAAAAAAATGTACTGGTAGTAAAGAAGAAAGCTAGCATTAAATTTGTGAGGCAATGAACATTTGTATATACAAGTACTGTATATACAAAGTCTGTCTTCTCTGCCCTCATAAAACTAAAACAGTTGCAGAGGAAACAAAAATACTGTAGGCTAAATACTAACATTCTTTTCTTTGGTATTCTTTTAATAATGAACTTCTTTGCATGGTAAACCCCTAGTCTTACATATGTTCTGTATTTGTAGGTATATCTCTGTCAGGAAATGCTGTGAAATGGAAGTTTCTGACAAAATTCTTGGCCTTAAACATTCCATAGGTATTACTTGAATGTCAGACAGAATAACTTCCAAACTTTGGCCATTATTCTACATCTATTTAAAAACCATAATGTTCTTGGAGATAATTAGTAATACACATACGGGTTATATGGTCATTGGAGTTTGTCATAAAACAAAACAGGGAAAATGCAATTAATTCCACTTTCTACTATTGCTTGCTTCACTTCATTGAAAAGACCATAGTTATGAATCCCACTATATCCCCAAAGTCCTTAGGCCCCTTTCTAATAACTAGGGATGGAACAAACAGGTTTTTTTTAGTTTTGGATCCAACTGAATATGAGATACCAAAAGGTTTAGACTAAAAAGTATTGGTCTTACATTCCAATCACCATGAACCGCAAAGTAAAGGGCAGAGAAGAATCCAGGGAAGAAACTCCAATAGAGAAAAACAGAGTGAAAAATAAAGCAAAGTGAAGCAATGTGAAGCCAAATAATAAAGCAAATATCAAAACTCAATAAAAGGGCACAGAGAAAGGAAATTGAAAAGACAAACATTAGTATATTCTCTGCTTTTCTTGGAGGAAAGTATGGGTAACAGGAATTCATAAAGTTCTCCAACCAGTAACACATCCCAGAGGTGAAAAAATCCTGTTTTAATTGATTCAGTCATGAAAGTGAAAATTAAAAAATAAAGGTTTACCTATCTCAGTTTTTTATTTAAACCAGCAAATCCTTAAATGATGTTCCATTTGCAAAGAAAGTCCCTCACCAGGTGGGAAATGCCAAAACTCAGACTGCCTCTGCAACCCTGTTTCCTACTCCATGTTCATTGAATTACAGACTTTGCTTACCCACAACCCATCCCATCCTTCACACAGCCAACACCTTGTTCTCCTCACAAAATGAACAGGACTCATTTCATATGCATGGAAGCAAATTATTCTTTTCAGCAATTCTGGATGTGGACTTGGGGTTCACGTACTGCACACTTGTTAGGTCTTGGTCTGAAGACCAAGCAACAAATTTTGTAGCCTGGGCCCAAGTATTCCTCATTATAAAATAAGAATTTTATCCTACTCCTTCCTTTCCTCTTTTATCAAGATGAACCTGGCATCCAGAGAAATTATGGTCAAAGTTGTCCATTAAATTAAAATGAAGAGTAACAGGTAAGTACAAGATGACTTTCTAGAGTCCTTTGAATTAGACTTCATGCAATAAAAAAATTGCAGCTGACACTGACTTCAGTTACTGTTACATGGTTTCAGCCCTGCAAATCAGAACTCATGGTCTCAGATTTGCACATCCAGCAACTAAGCCAAAAAACCAAATCTGTACAGCCAGCATTCCCTTGTGAGAGCTGAAGCAGTGCATCTGTCTCTGCTGCAGAGACCTCAGTGGAAGAGGCAGAGATCCACTCTGACCTTCAATGCCTTTGTCTACTTTGTCTACTTTGACTACTTTTGTCTCTGCCTCAAGCTGCCCTCCTGCTTAACCTCTCAGTTAAGTACAACTCATCTTGCTCAACACAGGGCAAGAATTCTGTAGAAACCTCCCCAACATATAATTAAAATAAATCATGCTTTACAGTCCCATTAAAATTATAGCCACAATTTTGCATTTCCTATCTGTTAAGCACTTTACTGGATTGCTGTCTGTTAGCACCATTCATGCATGTTATCTCTTTGGTATTAATTTAAAACTTTCAAAGAAACCAGGAATAGCATCATGTTGCCCATGTAAACTTCAACAGTAAAAACTCATCCAGACAAGCCAGCTTGATCTCCTGTGTACAGACCAGGATTTTCAGGCATAGCACACACACAAAACCATGGGGTTTAACCAACATTACACAACAAAGAATGAAATCAAACTCCTCTTCCATGTCAGGTTGTTTAGGACCCCACTCCCCACTTAACAGAGCCTCCTGTTCCCACTTCTCCATTCCAGCCCCTTTGACCCACCAAAAGCCATTTTTCACCATTTTTTTCTCCTCCAAGCCCCATTCTTCCCACAGGAGCTTTCTGCCTCCCCTCACTATGCTTCCTACTTCATCCATTTCATTCAGCCTGTATCTGTCCTCTGTCACCTCTTCCTTCCACTTTTCTTCTTTACCACTTCAAGACCACATAAACACCCTTGGCCACTGCTCATGCTCTCTCTCAAGGGCCCTGCCTTGTGGCTTCTATGCCCTTCACTGCTTCTTTTGGCTTCTGCCATATCTGCTGTCCCTCCACCACCCAGGTCTGGACCTCCTTCTCACAAAACATCTTTCAAACCACTTTGGCCAATGCTTGGACTCTAATGGGGGTCATCCAGCCAGTCCCATTTCCAGAGAAAAAACCCAACACTCTGCATTTGCATCACCCTTAGAGTATGCTCCCTTTGGAAATATCAATATTTGTTCTTTAACATCCCCTACAAAAACAACTCACAGTAACATCTTGCCTAAACTAAAACAACCATCCCAATGCAGAAAATCAGTACTTAAACTTATCAGGGTTTAATTCATGCTCAAGACAGTAAGTGTAATTTATAAATACTAAAAGCACATGCCATATTGCCGCACTACTGACATACACTAGATTTCCCTTTAGAGAAATTTCACCTAAAACTCTACGCAGTGAGTGCAACTCTTGCTTGAAGTTGCAAAGCATACATAACCCAACATTACATAACCCAAAATATTTTGATAAAGTGAGTAAAGCAATAAAGGAACTGAGAGTGCCATAAAAATCACATCCCTTAAAAGGACACACTTTCTGTTCTGTAAATCCCATTTGATTTCCTTTTCTCAATACACCAAATAAATGAGAGGACACAAAGGGAATAAACTGCTGTTTAAAAAACTTCAGCTTGGTGAAAAACATACTGTCACAGGATTTTCTATGAAAGTTTTCAAATTTTATAAACTTGGCTGGGAAACATAATTTACTATAAAATCAATAAATATTGGTTACCAGAGCATAAAGAATTGTACATCTGTTTTTTTGGAATAAAGGTTTTACTTTCTTGCAATGCATCTCAAGATCAAAAATGAATTTCCACATTACATAGTTAAATAAGCAAGAGGTTCTGTGAGTGAGACCAGTAATTTAAGCCCTCCCACCTCCAGCTTTTCTATTTGCTCTCTTCTGACATTAATAAAGTGCTTCAAACCCAGTTTCCTTTGTAGAAACAAATAGATCATCCATCTCCCTGAGTAAGACTAGGTGTCATCACTTTTCCCTTCTTTGAGAAATAATAAAAGTCATAGCACAGGGAAAAAAAATTCTTTTAAACCTTATTCAGGCAGGAATAAAAACTGTGACCTTGGATGCCATGTGTGTGAAATGAAAGTACAGTTTCAAGTTACAAAGGTCTATAATCTACATTTCTTTTTCCTTTGGATTTAGGATGGAGGAATGGCAATTTCTATTCTGTACTGAAGGGATTCTACTTCTTGTTCATATTTAAATACAAATGCTATGAAGAGTATAATTAGAAACTACTACTTTTATATCCTAAAAGGATGGCAATTTACCCTCATTTTACACCATGCAGATTAAACGGCTACTTTAAAATGCAGTTCTAAGGAGTACTGTCACAAAAACTAAGTTAAAAAGAGGCAGTGCTCCTGCAGCCCGTTGCTTAACAGATCAGTGAAAGTAGATTGTAATCTTATATTATCCTCCACATTTGTTTGCATTCTGAAAGCATATAAGCCTTTCCAAATACACTTGATCTGTTTAGTTTTTATACAAGAAATAGTTGCAGCTGCCTTGTTAGGACCCACAAAGAAGAGTTTTACTTGCAGGGTTGAAAGATTCTGTGCCTGCACTGATGTCTATTTTCCCTTTATTCTTTTGTATTTAATCTTTCTCACACTTGCTAATAATTTCAAACCATTATTTCAAATAAAGCTTCACAATACAGTGGCACATTTAGACTGTAAAAGATTGTGATTTACCACTTTGACAGCTCAACATTTTTAGCTTGTATACAGCACCCAGCCAAAATTGAACAACAAAAATGTTTTGAGCTCTTTTATTTTCAAAACAAATGCTTTATGTACAAGAATCTGTCATTTAGAAACAATACATACACACATACACACATATACCCCCTATTATACAATAATTGATGTTTGGGGGTTGTTAAAAGCACAATGATTGCAAATGCATTTGATTATTTCTTTTGCAGCATGAAATAACCAGTTACCTTTCAGGAAAGGAGCCTTCCGTGGCACAAGCCTTTCTGTGATTTCCACCTGCTCTTGCTGATGCTGTTTAACCAGGTTTCCTTCGCTGCCAGCTCTCAAAATCTTTTCACCTAGCCTAATTTTTCGTGATCGGCTGTTAAAATCTTCTTTCCTAGACAAAGGCGATTTAGGAGCTGTATTAGCCGACACAGGTCGAGCCAAGCGAGAGGGTTTGGACATCCTGCCTGTGCAGGAATGTACCTGCTCCAAAAGCAATTTCCAAAAAAATCCTTCGCAGCTCACTTTCCAGCACAGAGGCTGGGGAGCTGGTGTGTGCAGCGCAGCTGGATGTGAAGTGCTGTGCTGCCAGCCTGATCAGTTTTAAACACCAAGCCTTGGGTGGTCACGCAGTTTCCCAGACCTGTGGAATGCAAATGTGTGCTGGGGTAAAACAGAGGACTCTGTCCCAGCGCTGAGCCCCCAGCACGCGGTGGGAGCAGGAGCTCTCCCAGGGACTGTCTGGAGCTGCTGGCGTGCACTGACGAGCCCCCTGGCATGAGGGGAATGAATGCTCCACCTCCGCAGGTACAACGCGAGAAACCACCGGGGCACGGGCTTCCCTCTGCACGTGGGACCCTCCCGCATTCCTCTCCCAACCCTCTCTCCCAAACAAACACTTTCTTGTTTCAGCAGATTTCCTCGCAGTGCGCCAAAACCGCACTGCTTCAGTGCTACATGGTAAATGCCTGATGTCAAGAACACATTTGTCTTTGAGTTAAGCACGGTGCAAGCACAAATTGGATTAAATGATGCATATTCTCCTAGCACTGTATTATCTAACTCACCAAAAGAAAGGAAGGATTGACAGCAAATATCATCTCTCTTTGAAAAATGGCCCAAATCCCTTATTATTAACTGGCATTGTTTAGGAAGCAACACTGCACAGAATGTTGCCCATTATACTTTCCTATTTCAATGGTACATATATATCTAGAAAACCCCCGGCTTCTTGCACACTGCAGATAATAATTCTTTACTGACTCTCTAAAGAAAAAAATTCCTGACCTCAGGCTACATTATTTCAAATCTCAGTTCCTGGGTGCTCTCCTTTGAAAATGCCCAGGCAAATCCTGCCTAACTTTCTCTGCCAGCTCTGTGCTTGTGAATGCTGCCAAGACAAAGAGCATTTGGTCACATGAAAAGAAAATTCCATTCACCATAATTTTGGAAACAACTTCTAAAGAAAAACAACACAGTGCAAACAAAAGAAAACATCACAGATAGTTACAGTAAAGTCTTCATGCTGAATTTTAAAATGTATTTCTCAATATCCCAGGCAACCAGTATGCTGCATCTCTAATATGAGGGTCCATTTTATTTCAAAACTAGAACAAACATAAGCAAATCAATATTACACAAGCTAAAGTACTGACAGATATTTAGGAGAAATGCTTAACAAGCAAAAAATGACTAAATTATTATAGCCATTCCTTGTTTTCTGAGATGGCAATTCTGCAATGTAGTAAAATATTTTTGCAAGTTATTTCCATATTTTTTTCCAAGAGTCCTACATTAAATAGGCAATTGTTTATGCCTTCTCTATAAAGCATGGCATCTATTGTTTTGCAGCCCCATCAAGAAGTGCAATACAGCAAGCCTTGCCATTATATTATTCTGCATGTTATATTATCAATACAGAAGGAACTCTGAGTGGGAAGACTTCTACTCACAAGGAGGGACCTGAGGGGCATGAGTGTCACTGGGCTCATTGGCAGTGCTCAGGCACAGCAGGTCGTGCAGAAGACAATGAAGAACAGAAACAGGGGTGAAATAGGATGATGAATGGAGAGTTAATCATGTAACTGGGGTAAAGAAAGAGTGAAGAAGGAAGAGAAGACGTGAAACCCAGTATGTATGCGACAGCTCAGCTATTCTGAGCCTAAGAAGTACTGTCATTCCCTCTCAAGGTCTTGGACTGTTTGACCAATTGTAATTTTTAATATCTTCCATTATGATTTCTCATTGTGTAAGCAGGCACAAATGCTGTGTGCTTAAGAAGTGTTTTTAAGCCATGACAATAATGTCCCTCACTACAAAGACATATTTTAACTCTGCAAAACACAGAACAATTGTGAAATAAAATCCAGTCCTGAGTGACAAAAAAAATAGTATTTTAGGTTTTGAATCACTACTGCTAAAGCAAAATCTGTGATTGCCAAAGCAAAATGAGACTGCTGTACATTACACATTTACCCAAACTAAGCATCCTCATCACAGGTCGCCCATGGAAAGAATGGCCTGATCTGTGAAGGAGAATAACTAGATGATCATGTTACCTGTAGCTTAAAATAATTTCTAGGCAAAGCAAGGACATCATGCATTCAAGATTTGCCAAAGGCTTTCTCTAGCGACGTAGCAAAAAAGATGAGGAAAGGGAGCTCTATCCATCAGCTTTTGAAAGAAAAAGCCCTATGTTGTCCATTTGGATGCTAAAGTGACACTTCTGCACTGAAAGAGAGCAGCAACATTCTGGTTTTGACAAGAAAGAGGCTCTTTTTCTTACAGCAGAGACACAGCCCTGCAGAAATGGGGCGAGTCAAACATGCTTCTCAAACACAGGAAATTCCTGGAATACTCCACTCAAAGGTGGTCATTTTCAGTAATATCTTTTTTATATCAATTTCCAGTAATATCTTGGTGTCTGATGGTACTGTGTCATGTGAGGAGAGGCTGAGAGAGCTGTGCCTGCTCAGCCTGGAGGAGGCATCTTATCCATGTGCGTGAACATCTGATGGGATGAAAGGGGATGGAGCTGGGCTGTTCTCAGTGGTGCCCAGCAACAGGACAAGAAACAATGAGCACAGATTGAAGCACAGGGTGGAAAAAGATGTTAAGGCTTTTTATAGAGTGAAGGCAGCCAGACACTGGCATGAGTTGAACAGGGAGGTCATGAAGTCTCCATCTCTGGAGATAAGCGACACCCAACCAGGCACAGCCCTGACCTGCCTGCTGTAACAGAGTCTGCCTGAGCTGGAGGTTGGACTAGGCAATCTCCAGAAGGGCTTGCCCACCCCCCAGAGTTTTGTCATTCTGTATAATCAAACTTATTCAGAGGTTATTTATAATCTGGAAGCTTAAGCATCTTTAAATCTGTCCAACAGTAGATGCACAACCTTTCTCCAAAGTCCAAGCAATTAAACTATCCCATGCCTGACTGCCATTTCTTGGAGGATTTGCTTCCTTTCTGTCATTCATCCCTTTTAGCTGCCCGCAGTCTATGGCACAGTGTTCCCCAAAAAATGTCCTCTTTGTTTGTTTGTTTTAAAGCCTCTGAGACGTGAAGCTGGTGATTCCAGCTATAAGCATCAAACCCTTAAAAAAAAAAAAAAATCCCCCAAAACCCAAACCAACAAAACAACTCCACCCCAAAATCTCCCAAAACCCTGAAATAAACCATTCCAGAACATAAGCTGAGGTTGTTTTGCTGACTGTGTTTCAGGCTGGATGCAGACACAGTAAATCAGTGCACTCTGGGCTGGAACAGCAGGAGAGTGCAGCCCAGGGCTGCTGCCAGCTCCCCATCACCCACCTGCACAGGTCCTCCCTCCCCAGCCCAGCTGCCCTGGACTCCTCCCAGCTGTGGAGCAGGTCCCTTCCTGCCAATCCCTCCTTCTCCACCACAGGTTCTTATTGAAGTTCCCCAGGCAGCAAGTCTTTCATCAGCTCTCAGGCTTTTTGAAACCCCAAGGTACTCTTTTGAACTAGAAAACCAAAACAAACACACAAAACCAAAAATAAACAATAGAAAACGCAAACAAAAAGTTCAAAACAAACCCAGCTCCTTTTCCCTTAGATTGCAGATAGCCAACTTCAGCTAGGTAGAGACATCATATTGATGCAGCTTACCATTAAGCAAAAAAGCAGTTCAGTTTGTCAGGTTTTGGGTCAATGAATAAACTCTGTCACAGCCTCACATAGCAGAAATTAATATTAACGGACCAGTAGTGCAGTCTTTGCTTTTGAATAATCACATATAAGTAAACAAGTAATATTTTTAGAAAACCATACTCTTTCCATACACTGTTTAAAACATTGTCCTTTTGGTTTCAAAACTAACCTCTCCTCTTTCCTGCCTAGAAAATAAACTAGTGCTGAAATATGACAACAAGAATTTGTTAAGAGTTAGCAAACAGAAGGCATTTTTACAATAGCATATTAGATAGGTTATGATACTGGTATTAACTTCAGAAATGTTTCTGCCCCCTGGGATAAAAGAAACGTGACTATAGATGTTATTAATCCAAACAAAGCATTTGCAAAGCTTGAAATTTCCTTTTTTGGGCAACCATGGAATGCTAGTTTACATTTGCACATAAAGAAAGGGAGAGGGGAGGATCCCTTGCATGTGAACCGGGAAAACTCGGGAGTTGATGCTGTACACTTCAGAATGTGGTGTTTTCTCAGCCTACCAAATCCTCCCCTAAATTTTGGCCTGCAAGTATCCAAAGAGAGAAAGGCAAGTATAGAGAAATATTTCAACTTCAGCAAACTCTTTCTAAACTATTGACAGGCAACAACTGCTACACCAGTAAATGGAAGTTGCAGGTGCAGAAGTTAAAACTGCAAATTAATGAAGTCTTCTCTTTACAAAACTACGCAAGCAACCAGATGGCATAACATTTTCAGCATGAAATGAGAAATAAATGTATAGGCACCAGAAGAACAAGATCAGTGATGAAAACAATTTCAGATGCAAGTCACAGATAGGTATGTAATGTAGTAATAATAAAAAAAAAAGCTTGGTGCTCCAGAGAGCTACATTTTCTAGTAACTGAAGCATGCAAAATTAGTGACAAGTTAATTTTGCAGATGTTAAAGCTTTCTTAGAACTATGTACCAATACTTTATTTCTCCATATATGATTTTTGAAATAGTTGCCGAATACAGAAGATGCTTCACATTCAATATATTGAGACCCATTTTAAAACATTTCACACAGATCTGAAGACATTCTTGCTGGGAAAATAAACCATGCCAAAGCAACCTAGTCATTCATCAAAGACAAGTAAACACCTCCAATAGAAAGAATGCTGCAATTGTGGCAAGTCCTGTTACTCTTGAGTATGGTCTTCAATAGGAAAGCCTGTTAAGGGTCCTACTCTAATATAATAGCTGCCTAGAAGATGCTATAATTAAAGCAGAGTTGTCATTTATATCAGGAAATTCTGTTCCCGAGATTTACCACTCAGCCATTAAAATTTAATCTCAGATCCAAATGTTCTTAAAGAAAAAAAACCTAAGTCAGAAAAAAATGCTTCAGGTCTAATATATTTCCTTATATTCAAAATTTAGAAAATTAAACCATAGCAAAAACTTTCTTAAAGATAAAAGCATTTACAGCTGTAGAATCTATATACCTTATTCTGCCACAAACCCAGAAATACCATCAGTAAGGGCAAAGTTAATTTTCTTTATTATTTTATCACTTCGGCATCATATATTTTGCTTTGGTTCCAAGACCTTCAAAGTCCTGGTATGCCTTAGTACACAGGTCTGTAGCTTACTATTAAAGTGTTTGTAAAAATGGAACTATATCAAGGTTATGGTTTTTCTAAACCAGTACAGGTACACCACTACTGTCCCTCACCTGGTGTTGTCCTCAGGATGCCTTTTGACAACTCCACTTTGGTTCCCTCCCCTGCCTGAAGGGTTTTAGGAGCAACACCCAGACAGAGGTAACTGCATTACCAAAGGGTGCACCATCAGATGAACAAAGCAATAGAGCACATGTGTGAAAACACAGCCTTTCATGCTTGAAATGTTTGCCAAGATTGTTGCTATGATTTCCAATTGATGCCAACTCTGATGTGGCAGGCCTGGGTACTTTATCCTGACGAGACGAAAACATCACTAAGTAATTCCAATTACTTAGACAGAACAATCAACTGTTGCCCATGCAACCCATATCAGATACTTCTTTTTTTTTTTTTTCAGAATTTTATCATTTTCTATATATCAGCCAGTCACAAAAGAATACAAAATTCAAATATTTATGCCATATTTAAATTATTGCTGAACTCTAGCAAAGTGTTCTATCATTTGGCTATTCTCAGCACTATACTACATGGGTGTGATAACTAAAAGTGATAAAATCTATACAATTTTGGTTGAAAGCTTTTTCACTTGTTCTGACCTTTAATTAAATCAAATAACTTCTTAGGCTCAATATGTTCTTAAAGGAATACCTGTTAGCTATAAATAACAGCAGACCATCACTAGTGTTTATTCATTGTTAAGTAACATGTGAATACTGCCTTCCACATTTGCATTAATTTCCCATGTGATTCTTAAAGCATTTTAAAATGTGCAAAAAGTTATCTTTTACCAAAATTATAGCATTAGTAGTTTTTTGAGAAAAGAGAAAAACATCCAACTTTCAAAGTCTCCTCAGAAATTATGTAAGTGAAAACTATGACTGGCTTTGTCTTTATTGCCACTATAAATAGGAGAGGGAGAGAAACAATTTGTAACACTACACTGACATTTACTCTGAAGAAAATGTTAGTTTCAAATGTTAGGTGCTAATTTGTTTAAGCATAATTGCAGCCTTCTCTAGCTTTTTTAAATCATAATTTTCAAATGACCACCTCTTAATAAAAGAATAACCTTTAGAAGAGCTCTAACACATCAAAAATACAACACAGAGAGCTTAAAGATTTACAAAAGATAAAATATGCCTTACAGAAAATCAGCCCCTTATAATGGTTTGAATGAAATCTTGGGAAGAAGAGAAGAGGAAATAGGTAGGGAGCAAGAGCAGATTGGATGTGCCAGGAGACACAAACACATTGCCTGACTGGCAGAATCCATATGGTCAAGGCACAGATAAATCCTTTCCAGTGTTTCACTTTCACCATGAAGTTCTGCATCATCCACACAAGGGGGAAAAATAGGTAAGAAAAGTAAGCACACAATGAATGAAAGGAGGACAGACTTCAGGCATGAGGGCAATTCACTCATCTCCCACATGAAGAATTTCAACTACTCCAATCCAGCAAGGCTCCCTCAGTAGCACCTGGGTATGGGGGCTGCCGTGGCTGCTCTGTAAGGAGGAGCAAACTACAAAGAAAAGAGAACAATGGGAAGACAATGGTCACTCTCAGAAGATAGGGGTGAGAAGGAATACCTCTGCAGGGAGCTCTGGCACTCTTGGCTGGACTACCACAGTCTTTTTCCACCACAGACCTTGGATGTAAAGAAAAAATCTCCACATGTCTATGGAAAGCAGAAGGAAAGTAAGAAGATATAGAACACTTTATAGCAAGGTATTACAACATTTATTTGGGGGTTTTTTAAAAACAAAATAATTAGTCAGAGACACTATCTGAACTGCAGACACACAGAGAGACTGTTCCACCAGTTCAATGTCCTTTTCTCAGGAGTAGCCCTGGGAGTGATGAGTTAGTGAGCTGAACTGCAGAATATAAAATGTATTCTTCTACTTGTGAGACACAATATTTTTCAGACATCCATAAACAAATATTTCAATAAGCTAATCTGACCAGCTGTCTGTGATTTTTGTGTGGTTTTTGGCCATCACAGAGAAGGAAAAAATACTTTGTTTTCAAAGTTCCATTTAAAATGTGCAAGCTTTAATTTTCCACAATTTTACTTACACAGTGCAATATATATGATGCACAAGGTTCTTTTTTGTGTCAAAATTTCAAGTGACTGGTGTTGGATTCCATCCTTTCTGTCACACTGTCCTTACAGTGAGATAACAAGTGCCCTGTAATGCTGACTGCATGAGTTTGAGTTAGCTGTCTACAGTCAACTGCTTGATCCCTTGCTGTCTGAGCAGCTCTGGAGAGATTAACATGCTTGTTAAACAACAGTAAAAAACCTGCAACTCCATTTATTGTGTTTCTATGGCTCTAGATAATAGTTCAGTTAGTCTGAGTTTACCACTACTCCTCTGAAAAGCACAGCCATTGCATCCTCACCTGCTCAAGCCATCTGGAAAGATATTTCTTGGTTACAATCCGCCCATACTTGTAGAGACTAAATGTTCTTAAATCTGGAGATTTTATGCAGATGACGTGATGTGCTGCTTTGCATATTTGATGATTTATTACCTTATTTACATAAATGAAAACAAATGGCCCCAATTACTAGCACTTAAGAGTGAGGAGATGGCAGCACATAGCATGCTTTAGGAACACAGAAACAGTTGCTTCCTTCATTTCTGGCAGGTATTTGGGGTGGTGTCCAGGTTACCCTGACAGATCCTCCAACCTCCATTATTAGACATTGTTTGTCAGGAACACAAAGGGCAAATCTAATACAGTGATCAAACAGCAGACAATGGCAGATGGCAATGAAGCAAAGAAATCTGAAATATTAATCTTTCCAAATAAGAAAATTCTTGAAAATAACTAATAACCCCATCAATAAAAATAAGGGCCTATGAAGTATGAAGTATGTTATTAAGAACCCCAACCTATTTTCTGAATGGAAAACTAAATTGATGACCATGTCAAGTACAATATATAAATGTAAAATGTCCTTTTTAAAAAGGTTAATGGCCATTTTAAAGTAGGTTAGCACAAGTCAAAATAAAGAGGACACTGCATGACCAGCATTTCTGCCTAGAACCATGAAGGAAATTGGTAAAATGGTGTTTTGAATGTATATTCTCTTTCCCAAGGATCACATTATTTACTATGTTCTACCAAACAGTGTTCTCTGATCTGGCTGTTCTTAATGCTATATTGGTTTGCTGTAATGACTAAAAGATGCAAAAAAACACAGTGTCTTGTTTCATTTGTATTAATGCATTAATCAAATAAAGTGAAATTTTGACTTCAATATGTTTCTGTTTGATCCCAAAGTGTTAAAATAAAATTGATGCTATAAGGATTTCTACATGAAGAACAGACAGGCGTGTACTTAAAAACACAGCAAAGAGAGACAGTCTTAAAATAGGTGAAAAGAAGGAGAAGAACAGTAACTCCCCCCTTGATAAAACCTCCAGTTTTAATGGGCACCAGTCTGCTACCAGTGAGATTTCAACAAGTCTGACCTGAATTCCTTCCAGTGAAATGCAACCACCACATCTACCATGTTATTATATGAACCATAAAATAAACAGAATAATTCAGAAGCTATTAAAAATTAATGTTACAAATTCTGATAGCAAGCCTTCATGATGTCCCTCATTTTAATAGTCCTTAAAATGCCTTTCAATGAAAAGGTCTGTAGGGGGAAAGACTGGAATAACTTGGATCAAAAAAATCAGGTTTCTTACCTCAATAAAGACTCCTTGAAGGAGAAAAATAAGATGTGAGCAACTTCAATATTTAACATTAGAATTAAATGGATCTGCTAAATCTTTGCTGGACTTCAAAGATAAGTTTGTAAATTATTTACTCCCATGTAAATATGAAGTTTTGTAATTGGGAATTCAAATAACTCCCAGATAATGTATAAACCTAAAGAAAACTACTGCCTTCTCCTTTAAATATAACAAATCTGCAATGATAACAGCCATAAAACATGGTGAAAATGAAGGCAGTGACCATAAATGCAGCTTTGAGCAAGACTTTCAGCTAAAGATGAGACCCTAATGTATATTTCACATAAAGCAATATCTTCCACTGAATAATCCCATTACCAATCACCTGCCAAGTATGACACACAGTTTAGTACTTTTGAAGAGCACTATTACATGAAAACAGAAAAAAAAGGAAAAGTATTTCTTTGATTTACAGTGTTTTAGATATTTTCAGCCTAAATTTTTCCTTCCAAGCTCTCCACTGTTTTCTACAGCACAAACAAATTAGCCATCTTCTTCCACCAGCAGGGACTACCTCTACTTTGGTCTATTTTGCAGCTAATAAGATCACAGTCACATATCCCTTAATAACAACAATTTCATTCTAGTTATTAAAGCCACATTTAGGGTTCTACACTCAAAGGTAATTGCACAGGTAATTTTAATTTGGTGAGACATAACCGTATAACAGGAGTCTGGTCCAGATTCAGGATTTAATCCTATAATTTTTAAGTGAACTACAATATTTTACAGAAGCTGTTATAGTCTGCATCAGCCTTGGTTCCCCCTCTAGCTCAGCCACCAGCCTCTGCAGTTAGAGTTACTTCTTTGGTGGTTGTCTCCATTTATTCAACAGAGCATCAAGTTTTACTGTCCTAAATATAGCACAAAGCCTGTCAAAAAAGGAAGCCTTGAGTTTGCAGCCTAACATCACCCACCAGGTGCACTGGACATGTGATGGTGAGGGAACCTGGTGGACACAAAAAGGTAATTTGGGTCAGAGAAAAGAGATTAGGATAAAAAGGGGGAAAATTCTGCCAGATGTCATGGCTGTACCACATCAGGCATATTTTCAGGCAGGTGAGAATATACGATGGTAAGTTGTTACAGAAATAGGCTGTGGAACACTAGAGATACGTCCATCTGCCTGCTCTCATGATTGCAAGGAGCTGCCCTGAGGATTTTCTTTGTGAAGCAGCTTTGACTCCCCTTTCCAAATGCCTGACAGAACAGTAGGGAAGGGATCCCTTCATCCTTCCTTTCACTCTGGAGCACAGCCCTGAACAAGCCTCGGGACCAAAGGAAGTCAGCACAAAATTCATTTAAATCTAAGCTCAGGTGACACACAAATGTAATCCCCTGGAGCCTCTTTGACCATAGCTGTGATTACCATCCATTATTTCCAGAAAGTTTGTAATTGGCCAATCTTTTTATTTTTGTTGCTATGAAGAATCCAAAGTCGAATTTCAACAGGGTGTTAATGGAGACATGCAATCTGCAAAGCACAAATCTCAGATTTGGTCTGTGAGAGGTTAAAAATACCACACCCTGAGATCTTATTTAGGACACTTTTCTTTATGGCTAATATTATTCATTAATCGAAGTGTGTTATTTTACCTATGATTCATAAGACTCTAGTAAAATCATAAACATACCAGTTAGACTTTGGATAACTATGTGGTTTTACTCATTTCTGAAAAATATATACTACTGATGCAGAAAAAAACCACTTTCCTAGCAATACAAATGATGTAGTGGCAGGCTGGAGTGATGGTGTACTTCAGGGTGATTTGTTCAGCAAAAACAACAGGTGCAGCCGGCATTTTCCAGCCATAAATCTTCCCTTTTGCAAGCTAATAGTAGGTTGCCAAGTCAGTGTGTACCTCTATAGATTATGTTACATAAAAGGAATTTTTTAAAGGTGCGTAATTGTCACAGAAGGTTAATTTTACATGAATGAAGAATTTAAAGAACAGTTAATTAAACCCTCAAAAATAATCTTTTATTAATTTGGGGCAGAAAGGCCCATTCCATTTACAGAATAGCAATTAGGATAAAGGATAAATCAATATGTTTGCATTTGTCAATTACTGTTATTCACCAAGCAGAATTTGGGAACTTTGATAAAGCATCTTCAATTCCGTCAGTTCTTAATTACAACTTATTAAATTTTCATTAACTTCAAGCTCAGTAAAAAGCAATAGAAGTCTTTGATGGTACCCGTGTTGGCAGGACCATGTTAGATGTCAGAGATGTTCTTTGTTTTGTGGAAGTTACTTGTGTTTAGCCAGTTATGTCATTGCTATATCACAACAACACATCAAGAAAAGATAAGAAAAGATCCTAGGTCTCTGCATTTAAGTTCACTCTATGTACACTTTAATGCTTTGAAGCAACTTTCAAGATAAAACACAACTTGAACTTGGACTCTTAAAGAAAGAGACAGTGAATCATGAAAGATGTGGAGATTATTCAGGAATGCCTGCACTGCAGAAGTGCAGCCTGCCTCTCACCATCACAGCTGCAAAAGGCTTTGGGACCAGGGTAGCAGTGGTGCAGGAGACCTTGAGAGAAACTGGGATGCTGAAGGCACAGAGGAGAAGAAACAAACTTGAATCCCCACCAAAGAGCAGAGCACCACGATAGAAGCTCTGGGAAATCCTTCCCCTAGGAAAACCCCCTGCTGGTAGTGGGGCAGATGCAAGGTCAGACCAAGCTGCTCAGGCCACCAGGGATGAATCCTGCACAACCTCCCAGGGCAACCTATGCCACTGCTTCACCCTCATTGGGTGGAGAGGCTTTTTCTGATATCCGCTCTGGATCTCCCTCATTCCAATTCCCGTCCATTGTCTCTGGCCCCTCACCACATGCCAGCAGCAGTCGCCTCCTCACTGTGCCCTGAAGGGCTGCAAGGTGCCCCAGGGTGCCTCTGACCCCGTGTGAGCCAGCCCCACTCCTGCAGCTCCAGAGCCTCGGGCTCTCTGTTCAAGCTGTGCCTGAGCTGGGGCCACCGAGCTGGGCAATGTCTGGGTGAGGTTTGCAGAGTGCTAAGCAGGGGACATTGATTCCTCCTCTCAGCCCCTTGGCCCTGGCCCTGGCCGTGGGGTCTAGGACACTGCTCTCCCTGCATACAGACAAACCACTTTTTCATTTGGACATATGACTCTGTTATGAATATGATTATTTTTCATTTCAACTGAAGGTGACCCAAAAAATAAGCATTTAATGGAGCTAGTACAATAATCAGCATGGAAGCTGTAGGAGAGATGGAAGAGAGAGGATGAGCAATTGAGCACTGCCCAGAAAAAGCTTTTTACACAGTGTTTTCAGAGGTATTTCAAGGCTAGATTGTAAATTTAAACATGTGCTGTAAATTTAAACATGTGAACAAAGAGGAAGTGAATTTTATGCACTAAGGAAAAAGCATAAATCCTCTCATTAAATGAGAACAAACTATTTGGTGTCCATTTTAAATACATTGGTTTGAGATAGCTGCTTTCCTTCTTTGGTCCAGCACCTGATATAGCAGTGTTAGATGAGAGTCTAATGCACAGTCTAATTGAGTGACTCACAGTTTAAAAAAAGAACTTCAATATCTTATAAACTACATATAAATAAAACTGTACTTAAACTAATTTTACATGAGAGCATTTCTATTTTTTCTAAAACTAGATTTTCCATTGCATAGTAGGGTAATTTCAAAAAGATTTTTAAACAAGACCTTTACTGTTAGTCTCCTACTACACAGCTTATCCCGGGTTTAGACACCAGGTGACAAACAGTTTTTCTGTGTTTGTGGCTTTAGCTTTTCAGTAGATAGGGCAGGTTTTTAAGCTGGGAATATGATTTGGACTGTTCCAACTTTCTTTTTTTATGCACTTGTTTTTGAGCGTGAGACAAACATTGTTATTGAGAAGGAAATAGCTATCACCCAGAACTCATAAAACGTGTAGATTTTTGAAAAGGTTAAAATGGAGCTCAAACATGTTTAACTTAGCTACAGCTTCTGTACTATGTGGAATATTTTTTTCATAGAACCACAAGAGAATCCTTCTTAAAACAGTAGTTCTCTATAGAATTTATTAAAGAGCTTTTCTTATTTTGCCAGCAGCATGGAAGCACAAGTGCTTTGAACCTCTCTATGTTCAGTGGTTAGACTGTGCAAGTTTTACCAATGTTGTGTTGAACCATGTAGTATGAGAAGGTTTCAAACCATACATATATATAGGTATATATCTGACATTAGTGAAAATGTGGTGAATATGATTACCATACCATAAAGTTAAAAATCTAAAACTTTAAAGTTAAACAAAAAAACAAACGAATAAATGAATGGAAAAAAGGAAAATAATCAAGAACAAATGGAAATTATCTACTTATTTCTTAAATTAAACTGCAAGCATGACATCCTTGTCAAATTTCTTACCTTGGAATCAGCCACAACAACCAGAAGCGACTTAAAAACTGCTTGCAAGATCCAAGGTTGAAGGAGAGGTAGGGAAGGAGAGGACTATACTATCCCTCAGAGGGCAACATTTGAACAAAAAATCAATAGATAAGAGGGTATGTTGTTGCCTTTATAAGTGTCAAGTTTTACATTACCCATACTTTACAGGGTAATTGCTGACTGCTCAAAAGGAAAATCTGCTTTTCTCCTTCCTCTGTGTCAGACTCAGACCTCACACCTGACCTTCAAAGCAAGACACAAAACATTAGATGGCCCAAGCCTGTCAGTGTTTAGGAGGCATTTGGACAATGGTTTAACTTTTGGTGAGCCCTGAATTGGTCAGGGAGTTGAAACTGTACATCCCTCCCAAATGAAAATAGTCCATTCTATTCTATAAAGACACCAGTTTTCCTCCAGACTGTTAAATCCTGCAGTAAACTGAAAATCATCCAAGACTATATGTAAGATATTACAAAGGGTAACAGAAAAATATGATTATGAACACTGTCACTCATTTATTCTTATGAAACATGCACATTTGCACAGAAATACAGTGAAACAGAATTTGGATATAGTTTGTGGCATTACATGCAGAATGCTGTACAAAACCTATGTGCCTGTGGGATAACCATGTCTCGTTATTTCATGTGCACCCTCTCCTCTTTCACCAGGTCTTTAGGATAACACTGGGAATAGAGACACTCTGCAAGCTTGGCACCATGGCTTGGCAAGAACCTTGCTGCCATTCCACAGTGAACTGGCATAAAGGCCATGCTGACAAACCAGAGCAAGGCTCAGCCCCCACGAGCTGTGCCCAGGATTATATTCCCCCCTAAACAGCTGTCTTGAATCACAAAGCCTGCATTTCCTTTTCCAGCATTATTAATCTTATGAAAAATTGTCATTTTCCTAGCGGCTTGACATAATCCACATGGCTGTTCAGCAACATCTTGCATAGATGGTCATTTAAACCCTTTTGCACTATAAATACCATATGGGAAGGTTGGGGAAGCAGGTGATGTTCAGTTTGAGCCAGACAAGTCTTACTTTGACTCCCGTGCTCTGATAACTGAGGACACTGCTCACATGGGGGTCTGGTGCAGAATGGATGAGCCACAACACTGTGTCACCCCTGAAACCACAGACAGATAGAAGCAAGTAAGGGCTTGTCAACTTCCAGGCAGGGATTTGCAAGCAAGTGAAAGTTACTTGAGTTGGCACAGCAAGAACAGTAAACTTTTTAGGTGTTATGAAAGACAGAAGAAATAAGGGCTCTCATGGAGGCCTCCCCAGGATTATGTTATTAGCAGGGACTCAAAACTCAGAGTTTTGAGTTCTGTTCACTTTAAGGAGGCTTGCTTGATACCTGTCATTTCTAGACAATATCCTATCTGTCATATTTCAGAAATTCCAATAGTCAAAATGCAATGCATGCATTATACAAAAATTAAAGTAACAAGCATTTTCATCCAAATAGAATTCAATGCTTTTTGTTTACTAAGAGACTGATGCTTCCTAAAAGATCACACTAGATAAAACTGGAAGGATTTTTCCCACAGCAGACAAGCAAAACACAAAGGAGAATGTCAGAACCCCAGACACAAAAAAATTCAGGCTTTCTGTGCTGACAGGGACTAATCCTCAAAAATACACTGCATTTGATCTGAGGTCATAGAAAAAGTTTCCAAATTTTAGTGATAGCACTGAAATTGTGAGTGTGTAGTCGAACAGAAGTGTGTTATATCATAGGGTGAAAGATTTAGAGTTTGGGGTTTTTGGGATATACTAATAGATATGTAATTAAGATGGAGAGTTTAGAGCTTAAGTTAGCAGTCCTTCTTCTTCACAAGTTTGGGTGATTTTGTGTGATTGGTTAAAGAAGTCCGCAGTGCCGAATATGGGTGGTTAGTTATTGGGTTAAAGCTAAAAATAAATTAGTTGGCATCTCATAATTGGGTAGTTTAGGCTTAAAAATACTTTGAAGACATAACTCTGTGTTCCATTTCTACTCTGTTAACTTAGCATGTAGAAGCACTCACAATCAGAGAGGCTGTAACTAAGATAAGAAATAATAAACATCCAAGTTGGAACAAAAATTCTCTCTCACGCTTTTAATCCTGACCCTAAGAAGAAGAACCAGAAGCAGAAGTAACATGAAACATTTCAAATCATGAACAAAACGTGAACTGTAAGTTAGCTGCAAGTGTTAAAACTACAGGAGGCTGTCAAAGAGCACAAATAACTTATTTTACCTCATGGGTACATATGAAAAAGTAAAATTTCAGGACATACAAAAGCAAGTGAGTATTGTATATGTGGAATGAAAATTCCTGTAACAAGCACTGAGGTTTTACTTGATGCAATCAGCTCAAATTGGTAGTCTGCCACATCTCCTGATCTTTCACAAAATTTCTTCTAAAAATAAGGACATCACCTGCTATTTCTTATAAAATCCTATGAAGTGCACAGAAATCTAAGATAATGACAAAGAAGCCCTAAATCAGTTAAAGGTGTCTGGATGACCCATTATCTTCTTCAGAAGTTTCACACAATGTCTGTATATTAACAAAAATTGCAGCTTACCTGTAGTCCAAGATGAAACCAAATTCTCATCTAACAGCTCAGTCAAAACCCTGAAGTCAAATGAAGGTTTCCTTCCCATTTTCCACAGCCTTTCCAGGGACTTTTAGAGTCTGTTGTGAGTGGCTACCCTGAGAGTCGTGTGCTCATGGCACACAGCTTGGGACACGCTCCCCCAGGACGCCCAGGCACGCTGTGAGCAGTGGCAAACCTTTGCTTTCCTATCCCTTGAGCGAGGGGCTGCCATACTCCTGCAGTGTGTTTGGCTGTGCTCTGACAAATTGGGATGAAAAACTGATACAAGTCAAGACACCGTAAGTTTGCAAAATCTTGGTTTTCGGAACTAACCAAAGAGGAACCAGAACTCAATCAAAAGGACAGATGCAGGAATTTTCCTCCCAACACAGTGCTTCGTGCTGGGCAGATTTAGAAAGGTGCCAGAAAAACTGTTGGTCAAAGGCTACAGTGCCCTGTGAGGCGCTGAGACAGTCTCAGCAATTCTTCACATGGCTGCTAGCACTGAGACTTGTAAGGCTTCTGATTTACTCAATTAGGAGATATTGAGCACCATCTGACACAGAGCTTGTATCAGAACCTTCTGATTTATTCCCACTTGGGTTGACTCAGGTCAGTCTTTAAATACATCAACTTCAAATCCAGCCTAAATCACAGGCAAAAAATACCTCGTGTTTTGTCTACCAAGAAGACTGGTATCTGATTTTAAGGACTCACAAATCTAATTAAGAGTTTGTTGTTGTAAAATGACATTAGGAATCCAAAATACAAATCCTAGAAAGTATTGTTTTAAGAAAAATTGAAATGAAAACATTTATTAACAAAGCAAAATCTAACTTACAGCCTCCTTATTTTCCACTCTGTATCTTCTTGGAAGCCAGCAGTTCTTACAAATACTGTTTATTGCTAATGTATTGCAGAAGTCAGACTAAGGGGCAAAACCTGCTTACATTAGCCACAACCAAATATTGTAATAGTACAGGTACATCACTAAGGGGTTTGCTTTATTCTGTGGTTTGTTTTGCAGTTAAAAAAAACCCACTTTTTACATGTTGCTTTGGAATCAAACTGGTGGTAAGGAGAAAATCTGGTTCTGGTCTGCAGCCTCTGTGACAGTCATTTAAAAAAACAGGACAAGGGTGGTAGGTCAGAGCAACATCAGTTAAAGCCTCCTCTGAGCACATGGTCTCCTCTGGGCAGCTGGTCTCAGAGTACCCAAATCAAAAATGAATCAAAGCAATAAAGTTTAGTCTGATGGCCAGCATAATGCTGTGGATACCAAGCCCCTTCTGATCGTAACAGAGTGATGCCAACTGAAAGACTTTGTTTTGCAGTTACTTCCAAATGTGGGCACCTGGGCATCGCTGTCCCTGAGTTTGATCTCAGTCTTCCCATCAACAGCCAGGATTCTTCTAGCCTTTTTCTAATTCCTTTCCTCTGTTTCACTTGACAGAGGCTGGAGAGAGTCACAGACACTCTCAGATCCAACCCAACAGCCCTGCAGATCCTCAGATAAGAATGAGTTGCCAGTCTCTCCAAGAGGTTTGTTTAATTAACCCTTTCCTTGTGTAACCTGCCCCAAGGCTCATGCACTCTGTCACAGACACTCCGGGGAGATCTAAAAGGTTGCTTATCCCTCTACTCCCAATGACCTCCAAGGAATCTGCAAATACTTATTGTTTCTGACAGGCCATGTATTCAGATTGATAAACACAACCCAGTCAGACGACAAAAAAGTTCTATTTCAATTTCAGTTAAAAAGAATGAAAAGCATTTAGGGTTTCTTGGTGCCAATTTTAGGCACTTCAGTTCTGAATTTCAGCTGAAACACTCATTAAAATGATCTATGTCACCTTATCTTTTCCACCCAGACAGGTCTTTTAGTATCTGTCTTTAGATCTTTACCTCTTTAACAATTGTTTGTATTCAAACTAATCTTGTATTCAGTATCTCCCCTCCATCAGATGACTTACAAAGTCTAGTTTTGTCCTACCTGTGTAAGAGATAATTTTTCAAATACAAGCACCACTTTTATATAATCTGTGATGAAGAAATGACTATAGACACATGGAAAAGAATGCTTAATCTGAAAAATAAAAAATATTTAACTGCGTTAATCAACCTGAAAAAGTAAATTCTGTTTTTACAAAAACCACGTTCCTATTTCAATGTCATGAACAAGTGATTTTTTTCCAATGTGAAATTATTCTCTTTAAACAAGAGGCTGCAGATATGCTTAACCAAAGTATTTGCCAGAACAAGAGTGATATTCACAGTGTGAGTGCTCCAATAGATGTGTGCACAATAGGATAAATGCAACTGTAACCCAATGACAAAAATTAAACAAAACAATTAAAAATATGATTATTAAATTTGAGTCTGAGTATCACTGCAGAATATCCCACTCCACTGATATTATCTAAAATCTGTGTGATGTTCTGCAGTTGCAGTATGGTATCCCAAAGTCAACTCAGAGGTACAAGAAAATAAAAAGTTAGGCAGTAATGTCCTTCTCTCTATCAGGATATTAATGGAGTGTGAACTGTATCAAATGAGAACAAGGAAGAACATTTGTTGCAAATTTTACTCAACAGCAGTTCAAGCTATCATACATCAGGAAATGAAAATAAGAGGTGAAGAGTACATATTTTATTATTTCAACAAGCTACTCTACTAATGGAATAAAAACCTTTCCACATAAAAGACATTAGTCTGTGCTGACCATACACTTTCTCTCCCTGAAGGAATGACTGGTGATACAGAGCTGTGTCTACTTCAGTACCTACAAAATGACTTGTCAGTTGAAAACAACTAATATTCTTCTACTATATATCACAGACTCGTTTTACAGCTCCTATTTTATGACTCACAAGTTAAAATCAAGTTCCTGCAGTATGTGAGAAATTTTTTTCTATGACCTTGAACACTACAGAAATTATGAGACATTTTTTGTCAAACTTTCATAACATCTGCAGCTACAATACACGTCTGTCCTATCTTTCAGGAATACATATTTATGCAATTGATCTGCTTATCATATCAGTTTTAAGGCAGTAAAGAAAATACTCTTCAGAAAGGAAAAATAAAGTTAATAATAAGGAACGGGTGTTCAAATCTATCAACTCACAATGCAATATGTGTTATGTGCATGGGCTTTGGGCTAAGATTCACATGATCTTAAGTTCGTTGTTCAAAAGGCTGATGGAAATATTTCTGGATAACATGCAGTTGCTGAAATTTTTAAGTAAAGTAAAACTCCTACAGCTGTATAAATATTATGAAAGTATATACGTTACTCATATTTTTTTTCTTATTCAGAAAATATGTTCTATGGACTTTCAGACCACCAGAGGACTCTGAGTTCCTTCAGCTCTAGAGTCAGACCAACAGCATTTCACTCAGGGATGCAAATTCAAGTGTAACTCTTTACTAAGAGTTCCACTACTAAATAGTTTTTGCTCCTCCATTCATGACAAATATAAATTAGGTTGTATGCAGACATGTTATGTAAAGCTTAGATTTTTAACTAGCATTGTAGGGGAGCCCTACTCTTTGCATCAAAGTCTTATGAGCACTTCGGTATTAACAGGGATGGCTGAATATTATTCCTATTTTTCCAATATAGTGTCCATCCACTTTGTAACAGACATAGTGTCTTTATCAGCTTCTCTTCCTTCTCATCCCCTTTGGTTTCTCTTCTTTCTGTCTCTCTGTCCTTTCCCACAAGGACTAAATTATCCTGTGTATTGCAGAGTAACCTGAACCTAGTGTTTTCTGCTGCCCCGTTTCTCCCTCTGATCCCCTTCCCCTTTGACCAATGCATTCCCTCTTCCCTTGACAAGCCCAGATCTTCCTCTCCACCTGTAGTAGTTGCTGTTAAACACAATACTGAAGAAAATGCCTGGCCCCATGTACAGTGTCCATCCCATTTCATCTGTTAAAGAGAGGAATCACATAAGAACATGGAAGTTAGCTAAAAGAAAGCCTGAGTGATAAAACACTGAAGTATGTGCTTGTGCCAGGCCACTTCATGAAGATATCATATAAGAAAGGCATTATTAAAAGCACAGCGAGAGAATAAAAATAAAACCAACTCCCAACCCAGAAGCAGTCTAATAGGTCCCTCTAGTTCTCCATCTCCAAAAGGCAATATGAGAAGAGAGCAAAGAAGGCTATCAGACACAAAAAACACTCTTCTAAAGACAAACCATACCCTAAAAGGGAAACAGAACTCATGAGTGGGAAAGAAAAAGATTATATGAGTCTCAACAGTCCAATATAGGGAGTAAGTAAAGCAAAATCATTATACTTAATGGACATTTTTTAAAGTATTAAAGTATTAAGAAACAGAATGAGAAACAACAGAAAGCTTCACTCCACATGTAATGTTGCCAAGTAGTAAAAGCCATTGCATCAAAAATACCAAAGCAAAAAAAAAATTCCAAGCCACTTAGACTCTTAAAAAAACATTAGCAAAAATAATTTGCATTCTGTTCCACAAGCAACAAAACAATATTAAGATACAAAGAACATGAACTAAAACCTGATGCACTGAACAAAGGAGCAAACACTGAAAGCAAGCATTTAATAACCCCTCCTAATCAGGCTTTAAGAGCTCTAGCATTTTGAGAAATGTTTGAAATATACACATACACTGACCTACTTAGGATGGTCACAACCAATCTGGAAAAAAAAAGAAAAAGAGAAAAAAAAAGCCTGAAGTCTAGGAGCACAGTAAAGCCACTGCTTCCTCCTCCATTTAGTGCTGTGATAACTTTGAAAAGCACCTCTTTTCCCTACAAACACGATCTCACTGCAACACTACCTATAATCATTTGAGTTCTGAATTAATCTTAAATATTCTGTTTCTGCCAGAAATGTAATCACCTTCAGGCCAGAGAGTGCTGTGCTGCTAAAAGCTTCCATCAGCATCGGGCAGCTCAGGGCTCACATCAGTCTGTCCCGCCACCCTCCTAGGGAACACAAGCAAAAGGGGACAGCTGCTGGTGCTGGGGAGGTGCCAGCAGGCAAATTGGGCACCCCCAAAATCTAAAGGCAGTCCACAGGCCTGCACAGGTCAGCCCATCCTGGCCTGAGTTATCAGCCAGGCAAGAAGCCAACTCACAGATTCAAGGTGTGGGCTCCGCGCTCTCGAGCAGATTCGCCCCTCATGCTGTCCTTGTGTGCTGCTCCCGGTGACAATGTCCAGACCAGTGCAATGCAGGGATTGTGGCACATGCAGACGACTCACAAAAGCAGCAAAGTCAATTTTGAGTTCCACTGATTTCTATATTTTGCCTTTAGGTCAGGCGTGTGACTCTAAAAATAAGTTTCTAACCTGTATCAGGTGAATGTTTCTATCAGAAGCACTGAAAAGAACACTGAATGTGTGTTACCTCAAATCCTGATGGAAATGAACCCAAAACCTTTCCAGCAATGTCAAAGAGGAATTTTAGAGGGTAACTGAAGGAATAAATATCCTGACATCCTGCAGGACAGAAACCCACTGGGGATTCTGAAATTAAATAGGTAACACAGGGAAATAACTATGATCCACCACCTTCTGCAGTCAAAAGTGACGACACTTTCAAACACCTCCAAAACTAATATAGTGAAAGAAGCAGTTACCAGAGTAAATATTTGGTCTTTCTAAACAATTCAGTAATATCTTGGAAGCAATGAAAATTACTACAGCTCTAACAAGAAAGTAAACACTCCTGCCATTTTTCTGAGTAAATGATAGCAAAACAGTGGATTTGAAAGGACAAAATTACCTACTGTGTTTTAACAGGAAGACACAACTACAGGGATCCACCTCTGTGGCTGAAGAAGGAGGTAGGGGTCAGGAGCTAGCCCTGCTTAGCTGGGCTGCTGCTCTGGAGAGAATGCAAAATCAAAACACAGATCAGATGTGCAGTACTATTAGCTTGTTATTGCGATGAGAATCCAGCATTTTGATTAACCACAGAGAAAAAACTCCAAACATGGCCTGGCTAATTTGAGGACCATTTCTCATTCGACTCACAATACAGTAAACCACATTTTATCCTCTCCAAATATATCTCAAGCATCTTTTAAATGATGGATTTCTTTTACTGCAGCACCATTAAAATCTGAAGTACAGGGTGTATCCACATGACTATATAATGCCTGTGTAGGTAGCACCATATGCAATAGCACATAGACTGCTGGCTTCATAGTAACACTATGTTTAATACTCTTTCATTTAATTTTGCTTTATTCTGAGAAATTTCAGGCACCAGACAGAAGACACCAATATCCTAAATAGGCATTGAATATTTTTTGATCATGAACTCTGGACTATCACAAGTCTGCATAGGCAGTGCCTGGCTCCAGCACAAGGGCAGACTTGGGCAGTAGGGTTTGGTTTATGCTCAGTGCTGGAAAACAAAGTAGGGAACAGGCAAAGCAAGAAGGGAAATTCCCAAGCCAGCTATTCCTCAATTCCCAAAGAGCTCTTTTGACCTTGCACTGAAGCAGCAGGAAGCTCTACCAGCCCGGGCAAGCTCCTAGAAGGGACCCCTGAATAAAACAGTCAAGGGCACTTCTACTGTAACATCATTAAAATCCCTGGGCTGTGGTATGGGTTGTTTCTATATAAGGGCACAGAATGCAATAAAGAGGAACATTAATTAATTATTCGACACGTGAGTGATTGTGCTGCCAGGCACTGCAGGCTTTAAAGCTTTCCTACAACAATCCTCTAACTTCCTGGAGCAAGTTCTACACAGGCATCTCCTCTCCTGACCGTGAAACCAGCTTCAGGACCTGCTGTGGGGTTAGCAACGATGTGTCTTCACATGGTGGTGAAGTTCCAGTCAAGATTAGGGTGGGTTTTATACTGGACATGCTCTGAATGCTGAAGATTGATTATTTGTACCAGAGAATATCATCCTTTGTATTTGACTGTAAATTATGGGAAAAGGAACAGGAGAATGGAACTGCCAGGATTTACAGAAGGTCAGTAGCTGTAGGAAAGCAGATCCTCAGCTCCTGCCCAAAGCTTGATCTATTAAAACACCTACTTTTTAAATATGTGATAGTTATGAGTACTCTATAACTGCAAATGTTTTTGCACACATTCACTGAATTTTCATTTGATATGTCTTTCAATGGTTGAATAGGCAAGATGTCATGTTGCACATAAAAATAATAGAATCACTTATGTGTAATGTTCTTCAGCCACTAAAAATTATTCTTCTTGGTTCTACCTAATGTTCTTTCAATTTTCTCCCCTTTTCAAATTCCTGGGAGCAAAATCAGTAAAAAATTGTGTAATAACAACCTGATCCTGTGAGACACAGAGCTTCACAGTATAAGATAAAATCTACCAGTGTAAGCTTGTTTAAGTTCATCACGAAATGAAAGCACTAGAAGAATAAAAACCCCTACACCTTTTTCACCTATAGTCAAATATTTAGCTTTTCTAACTTAAAACAAACATTAAAGCAGTAGACTTAAGCAAAGTATTAATAAAATAAGGTAGGTACCTTATGACTGAGGTGCGTGTTTTGACAGTAACTCTTCAGCTCCTTATTAAGATTCAATCAGACTATCTGCGCTTTAACAAATGGCCTCTAAACAAAGATGATAAAAATGTCTACATGGAAATACTTTGGTTTGATTTATAGAATTCAATGAGGATTTTTTCAGTTACAGGGACAGCACAACTTATTGAGGCAACAATGGCCTTCCTCCCATTGCATAAATGAAATTTTTGAATTTACTACAGTTGATGGGGCAAGAGAGAATCCCTGGGAAAAGACAGTGACTAGGAGTAAACAGCTGCTGCCAGAACAAGTAATCCTGGCTGCAGTGGTGCACCTGAAGCCCATGGAGGGCTGTGCTGGCAGCCCATGCCCAGCCTCAGGCACCAGGGGCTGGGGCAGCCCAAACCCCATTCCTGGGTCTGCTGCCAAGCTGCTGTGTCAGCTCAGGCTCTCAGACTTACAGGGTTTCTCCACTGGAAAAGGAATGCAGAGACATTTCTCAAGTACCTATCAAAGCAAGCAGAGGTTTGGCTTGTTTTATAATTAGCAGCTCTTTGAAGCCTTTCTCAGATCTGGAATGTGGAAAATGAGACCGCCTAAACCTTGCACCTTACATTGCCAAATCCATATAAACACACATCTATATCTCTTGTGCTCTTTATCTCATTTGCTGCCATGCACACATACATTTATAAAATACACTTTGTACACATACACATGCAGATCTTGTCAAAGGCAACTCAGTCTTCGACTGACTTATTTACAGCCACATCTCAAACAGAATTACCTGAGCAAAATCATGTTTGAAAAATGTAATGTGCATGTTTTGTGCATTAGGAGGGATATTTCAACACAACTGTCTTGTCCTGGTCAGTCTTCTCTACATTCAGTTAGCAAATATTTCTGCTTTACAGGAATATTCCGTAATGCCAATTTAAATATTTTTCTCATTGACTTAGATAAATATGGGAAAATATAAAGCACTGAAGAAGGCCAAATGATATACAGTAACTGCTGAGATTTTACATCAGACAGGAAATGTAAATAAGGAAAGATGGCATAACTGTTAGATCACAGCTGCCAATAATTCACAAATATTAACAGTTCAAAATAGAATAACATTTGGTGAAAACTCATTTTTTGGGTCCATAGTGACCCCTTTTAAGATATTGCAATGAGTTTCAAATCTTGTTCTCCAAGGAAAACTTCACAACTCTCAACAGAATCTTTACTGCCTTCTAGTATTTCTGTCAGAATATTTATTAATCATGACAATATTCATAATATGCAGAAGCTTACTATTTTTAACTCTCAATATTCCTATCCATGTAGTTTGGCTTTGTCCAATCATTATGTTTCTCCAGTTCTAGTAATTTTTTATCATCCCAACATCATAAAGTGCCTGCTTTCCTTGAATGTTAAATCAAATGCTTATCTATGTTTATTATGAATGACATCCCAGACATTTGTTTCCCTGCTTGCTGGTCTTTATTTAGGTGGACACTTTACAGACAAGTAAACATGACATGCCAATCCAGCAAGTGTTCCAGTAATTTTCATTTGTTGTAAATTTTTTTTTTTGTTTAATCATATTCCTTTTTTTCCTCTTTTGTACCATGTTCCTATTTTTTTTAAATGTGTTGAATTAGATACAACAATTGCAAGCAGCCCATAAAATTACTGAGATAAGAGTGAATAGCTTTGCAGCTGGAGTTACTTCTTTCATTAGGAGACCAAATGAAGAAATTAATTTACATTAATTTTCAAGGAAGAAGAGAGATGGGTATTGCAACATCCACCTTCTGTTTCAGCAGAACAGAACCAGGCAGAAACAAACCTGTCAGTAGGAAAAGAACATAGGTAAAAAAGGGCAAGAACATATACACTGAACAACTATGTATGCCCAGGGTAACAAATTAGAGAGATACAAAATTCTCTTACGATTGTAGTGGTATTGGGATATTTTTTATTTCTTTGAAGAAAAACTAGTGATTTTATTTTAAGCCCCAGACAGGAAAGAATCACTAAACCAAGCACTTTTAAAAGCTGCTGCTGACAGCAGCTCTGTCTTAAGAAGAATTTGGCACCTCTAGTTCTCCAGACTACTTCAGATTTTCATTTGACTTATCGAGGTCATCCTAGCACCACTCGGTTTTGTAGGTACTTGATCCTGTCATCAAGGCAACGTATCACAACGTGAAATCTGTGCAGAGCCTTCCACAGGGCTGCTGCTCTCTTGCACTGCAACACCTTGTGCCTAACAGTCCAGGAAATCTCCCTTCCATCCTCTGGTACTAGTCCATCAGCACCCAAGTCTTTGAACTGCAGTAATTAGTCATATTCTAATGTAAAGGCCACATCATTAATTTTTTTCTTTTTGGTAAAGGGAAAACCAAGATAGGAATCTCAGAATCCCTGTCAGTCTATTTTTATAACACACTTAATAAGTATATTGCAGTCTCACTGACTGCAGGGTCACTTATTCTGAAAATATGAATAAGCACAGTACCTGGATACGGGGGATAAAAGTATTTACTCTGTTCTTCTGGCAAATATTAATATAAAAAGAAAACAGAATAACATTCTTTAAATATTAAATGGCCACTAAAATTTGTATAGCAATATATGGTTGTGTAATGTTTATGATTTTATATGGATCTTCTCCTGGCTAATGTGCAAGCTTAATGCTAACTAACATTATATAAAAGTTCTTTGATTTAACATTCATAAAACAAAGCCAAGACAAATTAAAACTCAAAAATAAAAAAGGTTTTACCAGCATTTCTACTATTAGTTCATGGGATTTTCAAGATGGGAATTGACCCTTTATTACCTATCTTACAATGGATCAGTTCCAGCACTGATATTTAAATTCAGTTCTAGGAAGGAGACAGAGATTGAATCTATCAACAATATCAATGCCACCTTATTTCTCATTCTATATATGCAAACACCAAGAAATAATTTAATTCACTAACACATACAGAACAACAATGCTGGAATGAACCAGGAGACTATTCCCCTAGAAAGTAACCTAGAAAGTAATTTTCACCAAACCAAAGTCTTAAACAATTTGGTTTCTTATAGTAAACCCCTCACAGGTTACTTTGAGACAGCATTACCAGAAATTGGCTCATTTCTGGGTTCAGCCACAAGAATTCAACAGAACAAGCAACTAGATCTGCCCCTGGACATGAAGCTTTGTATTTCTTAAGACTGCACCACTCACCACCTTTGGTTCATTAATGCAGATGGGAAGCATTGCTTCATTCTCTTTGAATTACTGGCATATTTCTCAGAAAAATGCACCCTTGATGGACAATGAGACATGGTATGGCTCTAAGTGCCCTACAATTCAGTGTTCAGGTGGGGAGTTCTTTAAACCAATAAACAAACACATATTCCTGCACAGCAATCATACACTTCTAAATAAGCATGTCATGTTCTAACTAAAAATAGATATAAAGAATTTGCAGTAACAGTGGTTTTTGCTCTTTGTATTGCCCATTTTGAGAATTTCTCCATGGTAACTTGCTCTTCTTGTCTCGGTCAATATGATACATCCTGTTTCAATTCAGCAGATGTTTCCTCTTATTCTTTTCTCTAAGATTCATTATTTATTCTACATTAATGTGTACTGCATTGCATCTGCCATCTGCTAACCTAGGCACATAAAATACCAAAATCCTTTTATACTTGTCTGCAAGGTCCCTCAAAACTTAGTGCTTCTCCTAACGGAGCTCATCCAGCCTTTAGAGATAAATCCTGGAAGCACTGCCCAGGCTGAGGGCCCATGCCTGCAAGCAATCAAACGTGCTCACACTAGCCCCAAGGACAACCCATCATTTCCAAGGGTTCCAAACCTGCCAACTAAGGACAGCCATCACTCTTTTGCTTCCCTTCATTATTTCTCAGACAAAATGAAATGGAGCAGCACAGCTGTGAGAAACACTCACATGTGTCAGAACCACCAATACAATCGGAATATGAATAGCATTAATGTCTAGATGGATAGTGTATGTGAACATTTCTAGCTTATTTTAAAAACCTCTCACGTCGTGTCTTGTCTGGATTATATAGGCTGGAGTGAGAACCTGAAGCGAGATAAAGGAATGGACTTGTGCTCTGATAATTATTTAAATTTAAAATATAGAAGTAGTCCTGGCAACAGAGAATGGTATAGAAAGACTCTTCCACTGATGTCTAAGCACCTTAATCACTTAATTCCTAAATTTAATTTAGAATAGGGTTGAAATTCTCTCTGGAAAAGAAAAGCATTTTACCAAAATCTCACTTCCAGTGTAAACACTTTAATCACTGTGTTCATGAAGCGGCAATTAAGATAAACCACCCTCCTCTGCACCCCCCTATTAGATAGCAAAACCTAGACATAAATGGCAGATGATCGTCTCATCATCAGCTATCCCAATTTCTGGCTTTCCCCTGCAGGCTTCCCTACATTTTAACAGCTGCATCTCCCATTTGCACCCAGAACATCTGGAAAGCAATTTGAGGTGACTCCTGTTGTGATTATTCATCTTTCTGGACTTTCAGGGGAGTTAAGTGGGGTGAGTGGCCAATACTGACGACAGCTCCATGTTGTGTTTGTTCCAAATGTTAGCTAGGAAGACAACTGCACAGACAGAGGGCTTCCAGAAACCCTGCAGTCTCTTTTCATCTCACCAGGTTTATTTCTGAGCTTCCCCTGCAGCTTGTCATCTCATAAGGTCTAACCCTCAATGCAGGAATTCCTTCAAGGCTGAGCAGTACTTTCTTCTTAGGAAAGTCAACCCCACAACTGCCAGCTACTTCTTGCCAGACCTTCAGAGCTCCTCTGGTCATTGCATGGCACTAAACAACAGCTCCAGAGCTCTGTGAAATCAAACATAACACGAAAGAGGTTATCACCTCCTGCTACTGCAATTAGTCAATGCGTCTCCCAAGAACATCAAGCAAGAGAGAGCAGTCAGCGAGTTCACTGGATGAAGAGTAACATGCTACTCATTGAAAAGAAGTAACTTTTCTACCATCCCTGTGTCAGCAGGACCACAAATTGGAGGGAAACTGCAGTCTTCGAGTAGACAGGGAGCTCTCATCACTCACAGTTCCTCAGGTACAAGCTCCACTTTTGGCTGGAACCACAACTGCATAATACTTAGTAACAGGAGAAAAACTTCACAGAAGTGTTTCTGCACAGCAATCACAAGCAATTAGTCAACAATGCTCACTGATTCTGGCAAAACACTGTGTTTGGACTTAGTGCAAAAAAACCCCACTGTACATTGTGTCGAAAGATAAGGAATCAGAGCAAGTTCCAAATCTTACCCTTCAAATTTTCATTTAAAGAGACTCTGTTACATAAGTGATCAAGCTGAACCCAGATTTACAATACAAAGACCAGGAAAAAGAAATGGCACTAAATAAATCTTAGTATAAGAGGGGAAGTTTTAATATTAAAGGCCAGAACCGTCTTAAGTGGGGAAATATATCTTTTCATGTGAGACAAGATTTATCTCCTAAGTAATCAGGCATAAAAATCTGAATGAAGACATGTAACAGACAGTCTGCAGAACTTTCTGTCATCAACCACAGCACTTTCTCTCTTTCCAAACAGAACCTAGAGAAAAGTCATCTTCCATCTATCAGCATTCCAGAGTAATCTATTAACCAATGAGATGAAGACAAGCACCCATATTTCTTTCCTTCATAATCACTGAATGCTCCACCTCGGTTGAAGATGCCTTGAAGATGAAATAAAAGTTTGAAGTTTGTCATATTAAACTACATCTCAGCCACAGGCCACAAAAAAATGACTGATTAAATTAGTACTTAATTCCATGGCATGCTACAGACCTGTGCACATATCATTCAGAAAATGAGCATAGTGTAGAAAAACTTGCTTTTCACCACATAATATTGTATGTAATTTTCTAAAAATTGAATCTCCAGAAAAATTAAACATTACCTTCTTTTTGCTCCACTAGATGAAAATTAAACCTTCAGTTTTACCCAGGTATCTGAATTAGTGTATATACAATTTTGTATCATGCAGGTAAAAGTAACTATCAAAACTAAATAAAGACACAACATGTTTGTCTCAAGAAGGAAGCCATCCAATTATCCCTTGCTGGCATCCACTTGCCCTCATGCTGAGCCTGGGGCTCAGCCTGCACTGCTCTTTGCAGCCTGGAAAGTGAAGCCAGAGGCAGACATGAGCTCTGCTTCAACTATTCTTTAATCAAAGATGCATAACCAGTTTTAACATACCTAGCCACCCAATGTTTTATCTCAGCAGACATCTTCCTGGCATGTAACCATCACTCCTCTTCTTGCCAAAAGCAATCCTCACACCCCCACTGCCCAGCCCCACCCTGAACACTTACATTTACAGACACTCATGATTTATGCTAGAGGTAGAACACCTGAGTAGAGAATGAAACATTTATAGACCACTTCTGAAAAACTTCAGATAGAAGCAAAAATACCTCCACCTCTCAGCATAGCAAACAACCACCAATACCTGTTCCAAGAATTAGAACCAAACCGGTTTTGTTATTTAATACATAGTTCAAATACAGTTTCTATAGCTCAAGAAAGATAGATGTCTTAACAATACAAAGAATTTTGAGGGAAGCTTCACAGAATATGGAAGTGTTTGTTGACACAGAAAGTTCAGGCAAAATTACTTGCCTATCACCTACAATCTGCACTTTATCCATGGAGCACAAGCTTCCCAGAAGCTCTTTACTCCATCATCCAAATGCAGAAACACAAACGTTTTCTAGAGGTCTTAATAGGACTGAAATATCTGATTTAAGAGGTCAAATGATTTCCAAATAAACAACAAATGGTCAGAAACATTTCAGAGGGAGAAATGGGGGCTTTGGGGCACAAAATAAATGAAGGCACGGCTTTTAGTAGGTGCACAATAGAGACTGAGGGAGATTGAAGTATAAGATACGGTAGAAAATTCTACACAGCCATTAGCAGAATGACTTTTCCAGACACTGCAACGATTAGAACAGAATCTCTTCCAGTTTGGAAGCTCATGTATGTATGACTCAGTTAAAGTCTAGCTTCTGCTCCGTGAAAGTTTTAGCGATGAAAATCGAACACTTCCATGCCACAAGGCTGTTGAGCTGTGAGGGAAGCCTGGGGCTCAGCCTGCACTGCTTTTTGCAGCCTGGAAAGTCAAGCCAGAGGCAGACATGAACTCTGCTTCAACCTCTGTTATCACAAAAAGGGAAGCAACTGCAAAATGATACAAGCCTGGAACCCTAAAATGAGGAAATACCCCATAGTTAGAGTGCAGGTGCCAAGGGAACTGATCATCAGATGAATCTGGAGTGGAACCCCTCCAACAGAATGGGCAGGACAGTACCACCTGTAACTATGGAACAGCAATGGTTCAGCACTGTCCAGAGACAACAACTGGATAATCAGAAAAAAATATGTTTTCCATCTGAAAGAAACAATCACTTTCTTTTGCTTTAGAACAGGCATGATAGGACATTAGACAAGTTACAGCTAAGCTAATGTATTTGCAGAACATTTATGGCTTAATTGCTATGCCAAAAAACATAAAAGAAGGCTACTAAAACAGTGTTATCTCTGCTGAGCTCTTGGGTAATTTTACACCTCTGCTTTGCCTCTTGCACATTGCCTGCTGCAGGGTAGGTTAGGCTGGTGTTTTTACTACTGAATGCAACACAGGCACACAGGGAACCTGAACCAATTTTGCCATAGGACACTTAACTTCAATATTCCTTGAATTGTTATGATTTTTAACAGTATAACCTTAAACCTGCATTAGTACAATCTCCTGGTCTGAAATATGTAGTCATTTTACACAACTTAACATGTCTTCTTGTAAACATCATAATTTTTATCAATCCTCGGGCAACTCATACCTCCCAGCCTTCAAGCATCAACATCTAACAATGTGCCCTGTGTTTGACAGGCTGCTTTGTTATTTATTCAGATTCATCATTTCATGAGTGTAAACCCCAAGGCACCATCTCAGCCACATATCCATTTACTTATGGTCTACAAGAACTTGTAAGGCCTTGCCTGGCATGCAAGGGAACACTGCAATTGTTCCCCGTACATTCAGTGCTATAAAGAAGAACTCACCCATTTCTTTCATTTCTTTAGTTGGAGCCACAACTTGCACCAAACGTTTCAGATGGGCTGAGACTACAGTTGTTATAATTAATGTCATAAACTTAAAGGGTTGTTTCATACTTACGATCATAGATTGTAATCTATGATTATAATTGCACATGATAAAAAAGTGAATTTCTAATAGATGTTTCCTTCAATGTCAAACATAACAAAAAATAACACTTGGGTATCAGAAACTTGCATTCACAAATGTACTTAGGGTTTTTCAGAAACTTTACTGAACTGTAAATAAATAAAGATCTTTCTTTCTTCATCATCTTATTCTGATTTGGAAACTTGCACCTCTCATCTTGAGTAGAACAGATCCACTACTCTACACATGAATGCAGACTAGGGCCATAACAGAGGTGAAGTTTTTTATGTTTATACATAATTTTCAGGGAAAAAAGAAAGAATGAAAGAGCAGGGTACAACCCAGCCATGACACACCTGCAATTGGGAGAGTATTAGATAAAAATAAGTTAGAATTTTATCAGCAAAGCTCTCAGTAGAAGATATCAACACATTAACATCCTTCTAGTCTAAAAACCTGCCTTTTACATTGTCACAATTCATCAGAAGAAAATAGGCAATTGTATAGGAGATGGGATAGCAAGGACATAGTTGTCACTCTACAGATCCATGAGAGTTTAGTACATTTTCTCATTTGCTTGCTGTCCTTGAGCTCACACACATTGCCATGACCTGCTACAAGGAAGCAGAGCAGTTCTAGAGGTGTACCTTAGTTCATCACATATGTATCCTGTCAGAAAAGGCATAGCATGCTGCACAGAACCATTAATAGTAGATTTTGTCCAGCTAGATTAAGTACAGAATGAAGTACAGAAGTTACTCCAGAGTAAGTTCAGGTTTACAGTACAGTATGTGTGTCATGTATACAAATATATATGTCCATTTATGTGGTGCCTTTTTATAAACACTTCATAGAGTAGTAGTATCTATTCATTGTTATAAATCATTGGATTTGAATGCAATGACATGCAAACAGGACAAGAGAAGGAAAAATATGTCCTTTTGGAAACATTGCCCTTTTGGGTGTAACATTTTTCATAAACAGCAGATACTCTTTGGAAGAGCTCACTTGAACGGGATTTAATGGGGTGGAGTTACCTGTCATGGAGAACACAAAAAGCACAGTGTGGAAAAGAAGAAACACTTTGTAAGAAACATTAAATAGTTTAGCCATACTAACACAACCTAATAGTCCTTTTTCATGCACACTTCATTCACACCTTGCTCCACATTATTGCAGCCTTCATCTTCCTAGCCCTCCTCACTCCCTCATTAAGGAAACACCTCATCAAGAAATTTCCTGTTTCTTGGGTCACACCACTGCCATCTTCAATACTTTGATTTGCCTCATAATGCTCATTAAGATAAGTTTTTAAGATTAAGGTAAGTTTTACTTCCCAGAGATGGAGGCACAAGGGGGAATCCAGGGATGAGCACACCAGCCCTACCTCCCAGCCCTTGCAGGTGGCTGTCCCTGGGCTCTCACCTCAGCAGCCTTGGGAGGGGAAATGCTCCTGCCCTGAGCCAAGGCCAAACACCATGGGAGATGGCTGGCTGCAGGCCTGGGAGGGGAGGGAAGATGCTGTAGGTGCACTGACCCATAGCTGGTTTTTTTTGCAGCAGAGGCTCGGAGGCCACCTCAAAGTGGATCAGAATCATCAACTGCATCTACACTATCTAGATGGCTTTCCTCCAATTTTCATAACTTGTTTAGCCTGTTTTGTCCACATGCAATCATTACTTATTTATTACATATAGACTGTCAAATATGGAGCCTTTGAGGAGGAAAAAAAAAGGAGTTTGTACTGCTGACTGACCTACATTCCTATGAATAAAGTTTCTCTTCCTTTCAAGTTGTTTGTACTTGGAAGAAACATCCACAAAGTATACTGTGTTTGGGGAAATAAATTTAACTGATTCTCTATTCCCATACAGCTGGTATTTTTTCTGAGGTTGTTTTTATATAAGCATTTTATTATTTTCAATGTAGTTCTGAACTGGAGGACATTATTTGCTGAGGGATTCCCTTCATAATTTGAATTTAAATAATCTAATAGATCTGAAGAATAAATAATGGTGGATATAATTTAGGATACCCAAAGAAAAAAATCTGCATCAGGACCAGCAAAGCAGAATGCTCCATGCTATTGCTGTCCTGCTGGGACAGGAAGTGTGTCTCCATCCACAATTATGCTCTGATACTGCTGGTGCCTCTTTTGTAGCCTAACAAAAAAGCTAGGAGCTCCTGGCCTCTGTAGTTAAAAATATCCCTTTACTAAAACAAATAACTTAATTCATTGACTTCCTGAAATGCAGAAGCAGGAGGTCTACTCTTAATAAGCCACCTTTAGTACCACAAGAATCTGACCAAAGATTGACTCAATAGATGCTATTTTTGAAAGCACCAAGATAGAAATTCAGAATATTAACTTAATAGTCTTATTTACTAAAATCTAGTATATAGTTTGGGGAGTGGACTTTTTTATTCTCTGGTTTACTATTTTTTATATTCTGAAATACCAAAATATTTGTTAAACACAATTCAGTTGTACCCTCTTCTACCAGCAATTTATCCAACTTACATCATACTTGAAAGGTTCTTCTGACACGTCTGATCACTATCCAACAATATCCAAATGAGGATGGGATAACACCTAAGAAATCATAACTTTAACATCATTGCAGACTCCAGATACTCTCTCACAAGATTGCATAGGACAAACTGGTTTTCTTTCGTCCAGTTGTGTTTACACCGTAAATTTTATCTGGAAGACCAGTGTGAGGAAATCCATCAATACATTTGGTTTTTACTGCACATATTAAGTCAGTTTTAAAGAGGCAATAATAATGCTACTGGATATTTATGGATTTTTATTTTCCTTAACTAAGGTATTAAAAAAAAGGCAAATGTTAACTTCTTCACAGTCACCTTCTATAGTAATTTAGTAATCATTGTGCTTCAAATTGCCTATTTTTTGTGAGCCTAACTTTATAATTCCTTTATTATTATTACTTGAAACCACTCCCCTATTCTTCCTCTGCCATTTTGAATCCTTTTTCCCTTTTTCCCTGTCTATCACAATTCTTGTGTGCTAATTTCTCACTTCAACTGAAATTGAATTGATTCCTAAAAATACGTTCCTCTCCTAAAGCATTTTAGACTCAGGCTACTATGAAGAAAAAAAAAAGGTAACAAATTAATAGAACAAAACTTGATCACCTATTTCCTTGTTTGGAGATGGATAAAAATATTGCAAACCACATCTCTACAAACAAAATCTAATTCTTGTAATTTTGTCAGAGTAATATTCTGATATATTATCCAGCTAAAAAGCTATTTGAGAAACAGATTCTAATTTTGCTCACACATTACTTCCCAATAAAATTTACATGATTGTTTTTTTAAACTTAATATTATTCATAAAAAGTAAGCACGAACAACTGATAAAACATAAATCATAACAGGAAAATAATTTCTGCAATTCTTAGTTAAAGATGATAAAATTTTATTGCTGAGACTTTAGAAAATCAGTAAAATCATTATGCTCTTCACAGATCCCAAGGGAAAAATACAAGCCTTGAGTCTGATTTGCACATCAGGGTCAGCTATTTCAACTAACACATTATCAGTTCAGATAGGCACA
Source organism: Thryothorus ludovicianus (assembly GCA_013397245.1). Classification (NCBI taxonomy): domain Eukaryota; kingdom Metazoa; phylum Chordata; class Aves; order Passeriformes; family Certhiidae; genus Thryothorus; species Thryothorus ludovicianus. The sequence goes on along the minus strand of VZTB01012118.1, from coordinate 69,694 downwards.
ATATCTAAATGTCATTTCAGAATTTGATGCCTCAAACTATTTCCTTTGGTGAATGTAGGTGTATTTACCTACATTGCAAAGGCTTCACAACTGCAACAGAAATGTTAGGGCAAATAATTTTACCCTCAAATAACAAATCGTTTTCATGAATCACAAAACAAATAACAGATTCCATTACACTCATCGCTGGCTGTTGGACCAGCACGGAGACACACATTTCATTTGTTTCTCTCTTTAATGTTAGTTTTAGTATCTGTGGGCATCACTGCAGGAAAAAAAGAATCATCCACAGAGCAGGAATGCCCAATCTTTTCTGCTGCTTTTCTTCTTGACTTCTTCCAGTTTAAAAAAAAGGTGCCACCACTCACTCCTTTACTTGTCATGGCCTGGGCAAGGAAGGCTAGGTAGGTCTGCCCTTCCATGGCAAAAAAATAGTTAATAATGGGAAAGTGAAAATCATTTTCCTAGACACTCTTACTGTACACTGGTAAGAAGGGAGGACACAAACCAAAACAGGCTGGGTATAATTCAATTTATCTCAACGCTCCAGTGCTGGTATTCACTCCACTGAAAATCCCTTCTTCCCATCTGCCATTTTCCCCTTTCCTTTCCTTTCCTTCCCACACATACATATGATAACGCTCCCAAGGCCAAGATAAAAGACATAACCAACCACTTCCTTGATAAACATCAGAGAAACCAGGAATATCACTTCAGAAATGGAGCCAAGATGTGCTTCACTTGACTATCTCTCACATAAAAAAACCAGGAAACGAGGAAAGATCCACGGGCCCTGAAGACAAGAGATCACAGAGGGAAAAGCAAGGGGAAGGTGACAGCAGCCTGAAAGGGGAGAGTTGCTGGCACCATCACGTGGGATTTAGTAGATTAAGCCAGTGACTTAATAAAGGAAGTGTTTAATGAAAGTCTGGAATTTAAGGAAAAACTGGAGGTGACACTTAATGCCATTATCTAGCAGACATGGTGCTGTTTGGCCATAGGTTGGACTCAATGATCTCAGAGGATTTTTCCTAACCTAATTGATTGTGTGATCCTGTTTAAAAAAAACTCTAGATAGAACCAGTTGAAGCACTCAGTTAGTTCAGCTTTCAATAAGGTGTGAGTGATGACCAATAATTTGCTGATGAGACAAAGTCACAAAGTCATCACATGCCAAGAGCTCTCCTGAAAGGTCAGACATAGCAGAAAGAAGGCGTGCAAAAAAAAAAAACAACCCATGAAGGTGAAATTTAAAACCTACTCAAGCTGTACAACAGACTAATTCACTCATTATTCAGAACTACCTAATCTCTTAGGTACTAAAATCCAATAGGTGAGTCCTTACTTAATGTTTCCAGGAAAAATTCCCTGTGCATTAACATAAATTACCCACATACATGCTCATAGTAGACAGGCATCTGCTGATCAGCTGTGCTCCAAGACATGCAGGCTCCAGCAAACAGCTTAGATCTGCTAAAAACACTGAAAACCAAGATGTGACCAACACTGCAGTAGTGGCAGACATGGTGGAAGCACATGTATGCATTTTACACTTTCAACTACTGGATAAGCATTTTTTTAAAAAGCAAGATCTTAGAAACAGGGACTGGGCAGATAAATACTCCAATCCCTGCCCTCCAGCCTGTCTCCAACTTTTTTTTGTTCCATGACTGTTGAATTCTTGGCTGCAGAGTGACTCCAACTCAAAGAATGGACATTGCTTACACCCTCCCTCTCCCTCAGCTGAGATGCTCACACTGGATGAGCAGACTGACATTCATGCCTGGGTCCCTCCCCTGAGGTATTTGTACTCCTGACATGACTGACATACAAAGGCAAACACCTAAGGCAAGCAGGCAGGATTTCCCACCCCAAGTCTCCAGAGGTGCAGGTCTCCAAAAGCTGCCCAGGCAATGCAGGTGGTTGTGCTGGGCTGGATGGGAGAGGGTCACCCTCCTGGACAAGCCATCTAAAAATCTGGTGGGACAGTGCCTACATGAGACACCTAAACAAAATGCTAGAAGCCATCTCAAAGGGTGCCCATGCAATCCCAGGAGAGCCAAGTGACACCAGCTGTGCATCACCCATATCTTAAACTTCAGTTATTGTAACATCTGGAACAGATGTTAGTGTTACTTATTCCTGCTCACTCAAAATTAATGTGTGCTATATCATAACGCTCGTGAGGAGGAATCAACTTTTTTGATACTTATTATTAAATATGGAATAAAGCTTAGTCTCTGAACTAGTTTAGCTACAGAAACCGACTGCTTGCATCCTTTTCTAAGTCTCTGAGAATATTAATTACGAATCCTATAAACATAAAATGTTGGGTTTTTGAGTTTTTTCAGTGCATATTTTGGACCAAGTTTTCAGAGCAAAAGCATACAATTAGTTAATTAAACGAAGATTTTTCGATTTCTACTGAGACTGAGATATATACTTACCAAATGCAGTGAAAAGAGGTAAGTAAAATGGTTTAAATTTCCATATCCATATCAACCCACCAAAAACGTCCCTTAGTTTTACTAGCAGACATAACCTGTAACAGGACTAATAAGGTAAGGCACTAACATCAAAATACCAGTTCTTGTCTTCATACTTGCATTCCAGTTTTTGTGTTACGTATGAGTCAATGTCAATAGACAGATATAGAATAAATATTGTTCTTAAAAAATAAAAAAACCCACTACCTAAATGAGCAAGAAAGACAAGAAAACACCTTCCAAAATCTCATTTTTCACCTTTTTTCACGTGCTTAGGTGTGTAAGTATGCAAGAATAAAGCGGCCTTGCTTTCAATTTCTCCTAATATTCGTTTTATAAAATACCTTAAAAACTCCTCAACCCACAAATCTGTAAATGAATAGTCCTGTTAAATTTGCATGAATTGGAAATGTGAATGATGGCTGAAGGACAAAAAAAAAATCCAGGAAGAATTTTCCCTATGCAGTGGCATGGGTTGAGTTACATTATCTGCAGTCTATTGAAAGGAAATCACAGAAAAGGAAAGATAAGTTTTATCCAAATTACAACTAAAACCAGGCTTTTACTAGAAAATATTGATACAGAATAAAATGAGTTCTGCCTTCATCTCCTTTATTTTGCTGGTATGCTTTCTACACCTAATGCAAGTGAAAAGTCACTGCAGGTTCACTGAGCTTCAGGAATTGCACTGATGAGGCATAAGCCCACTGCAGAATGTTAATATATTTTGCTTCCTTTTTATATAATTTTATACTGCAGTCTTTTATGTCTACTTATATTTATTTACAAATTATTTTCAAATTTGAAACTTAAGAAATTAAAAATATTTGTATCCTTATAACAAATGCAGGGTTAAAGCAGAAGAAATAAGAATCCCAGTACTGGAGAATGCAGGCACAAAATTACAGTAATTAAGGTGCACTGATAGAACAATGCAAAATATCATTTATGCACTTCAGTGAACCACATCTCTATGCTAAAAGACAGGCAAAAATAAATGACCAGTCCTCAAAAGATGCTCAAGAGAAATGCTCAGCTCCATTTATGTCACCTGTCAGACTCAGAGTCTGGCCCAGGCAATTTCACTCAGAAAATTGAAATATGTAGGATATTTGAACACGCAGATGCAAGCTGTAATTTTATTCAGTAACTGGCACTCACCTCCCACTGTTCTCAAATGTGGTTTTTTTGTTACAATTCAAAGTTAAAAGTATAAAAAATTCTCCTTTCTTGTGACAGCAGAGTGAATCTGTTATCAATACAGATAATGCTGGGGCATCTTCCAAGGAATCAGTTGCAGTGCTGTCCTGAGATGTTCGCCATCAACGAGCTTTATCACAGGGCAACAAATGTGCCACAAGTCTCTAAAAATCATTAATAATAAAATACTCACCATCTCCAGGGATTCATGATGAGAACTTAGTTCAGAAAGGTCTTGAAAATTCAAATTTGGAGAGGTTTCAAACACTTAAACCCTGACATAAATTTTTTTTTAATGTTTTAAATTTCAATGTGCATTTACTTCATAAAAGCAAACACTTCATATGACCTAATTTTTGCTACATGCTAGCAGGTTAGCATCAAGAAGACACAACAAAATGGGAATTTATTTTTTGTATTATGTTTGCATTGTTTAATATCTTTTCAGAGTACTTTATTTCTCTCAGAAAATAGCAGAATAATTTCATGTCCTTGGGAGTCATAGAACTAAATAAAATTTGGTATATATATGAGATTACTGAACAGTTGGAAAGTAAAACATTAAAAATCCTGATTCAGTAAGTTGTTTAAAAGTAGCCCTTTAGCTTTAAACAAAAGTGTTGGAAGAGACTATAATTTATGTTCTTAAGCACTTGCTAAATCAGGCTTACCTGATAAAATTTACTGCCTTTACTATTGGAAATGTTATAACTACCAGTGAAAGAGTAACTGAGATCTCAAACTACAGCCTTTAACTGTGCCAAAATACAGACAATTGGTGACCCATTCAGAATAATTTAGAAGTGCAACTGAAAAAGCCATGCCATTGCTAGGGAGCATTTTTACAAGAAGATTTATGGTAAGAATGAAAGCTCATGCCACCCTTTTCCATCCATTTAATGCATTTTTCCTTTTCCTGAAGATAAGCAGCAGCTGATGTGGAGGGGGCTCATTGGCATAGACTAGAAGCTGCTGCTTCAACTAAAGCACACAATTGAACTGATACTGCTATTCTCACCACCCCCTTCCCCCCACTCTTTTTAAGGGACATTTTTCATGACACCAAATCAGAAAGATGTAAACACGAATGGCTGATACCTATATTCTAATTAAGTCATTAATAACATGAACCAGATACCAATCCAGCCATGAAGTGTGTCCCAAAATTTGAGAATACTTCAAGAGTAGCTAGAGAAAGACCATTAATCTTTTTAGATTGTCTCTCTATGTAAACATATCTTTAACAATTGCATCAATAATTTGTACTGAATTCTGTTGTAGTGATATTAATAATATTTTTAAAAATATGTAAGTAACATAACCGCAGATATGGTCATAGACATAGAGAGAGATAGCCCCAGCCACCCAAGAAGTCATCACATGAGATTACTAAATCTGGTCAAAAGCACTTTGCTTTAACTTTAAATCTTGTGTGTTCTTCAAAGTTTAATTCTGAGATATCAACTAGTCAAAGACTTTTCTCTTCAAGAGGTGAAACAATTGCTGTCCATCATCATCATCTGAATTTTTCTGACTTCTTCTTGTATTTGTATATGTGTCAGATATTTGCCTCCCATAAGCCTAGAACAAATTATAGGGAAAAAAGTAAAACAATATCACTTTATTTACATGCAAGTTTTAACCTCTCCAATTAGATACAAAAGTTCATGCAAATAATTATGAACAATTTTTTTCAGTAAGAAAGGCCAGCTCTTAAGAACAAAAATGTCAGAATACATAAAGCCTAAAAAAGAGGGGATTTGACTTGCTGAATTATCCAAGGGTTTACTGAAGGCACAAAGCACAATGATACTGAATGTCTGTTGTATTTCATTGTTCCCCTTAATTTCTGGAGAAAGAAAACCCCATGGAAGGAAAAACAGCATACATTGGATCCCTTTCTATTTCTCCCTCAAAAAACCCCTAGATGCACATTCACCCAGTGATTGCTTTCCAATCTCATCCTTGCAACCAGAAGGAAAACCTGCAGATGAGAATTTCATTGCAGCCAGGTTAAGCAGAAGGACTCAGAGTTGGCTGGGCTTCACCCTTTTTCTGAAGAGACTCTTCCAGTTCCTCTATCCATCTCCCTTTTATCACCAGCATCCTCTTTTAAGTGGTTATTTAGACACTTTTCCTCAATGTTTTCCTTATGCCCTCCAGACTGTGATCAAAGGCCCTGCTGCATCCCTTAGCAGGCAGGAGTCACTGCTCTCTTGGCTGCTGCTGCTGACAGCAATGACTATGAGTGCCTCTGAGGCACTGAGAAGGCAGCAGGAAAGTTGACGTGTTAAAACAAAAAAAGCTGAAAAATAATGCATGTTCAAGATATCACAACTGCTCTTTACCTAGCCTCATTATACTTATAAAAGTCAACAATATTATCACCAGATAAACTCGTAAAGATGAGGAAGATCTTCTAGAGCCAAATTCCATATAAATCATTGGGAAAAAAATAAAATTGCTTTTTCTCTGGATGCATCCTATCTGTTGTCACATACAAACAGCAGTTTTTTAAACACAGCCCTAAAAAGTTCATTTCTGCCTCTGCTGCTTGCTCTGCCTTTGCCTGCTGTCATACAGCAGCTCCCTAATCTCCCAGTCAAAGCTGGTCTATAGTTCTGGAGCTCAGCTCAAGAGGAGAGGGCTTGGCAAGCATCTGCCTTGCTGCTGAAACTGGGGTAGCTCCCTAGCGAGAGCAGAGGAGAACAAAGGAGCCTGTAATGCTACAAGAGGACTACAAGGAAACACGGGAAGGAGCTCATTCCTGTTTGGAAACAAAAAAAAAAAATATTTCTGATCCAAACACTGAATTAACATTATTAAGCAGTTTCTTTGTTGCAGCACAGCAGTCAGAGCAGCAACACAAGCAGGCCCCAAGAGGAGCAGGCAATATGGATCTTGTACACACACACACACACACAAAAATACATAAAACTTACCAGTGTTACTTTGAGCTTTTGAAAGCAGAAAAACAACAAGTAGTCCTATCAATTAGACTTTCAAAAGAGCATAAATAACTCATGTGGTCAAAGTCCACAAAGTTTCAATGAAGTTAACTGCCTTGCCTCTCTTGAGGCTTCTGTAACCTATACAGCTACTCAAAAACTTACTGGAGACTAGTCACATCATTATGACAAATAAGGACCTATTCAGAAACAATCTGGAAAAAAATAAAATCATTAAGATATTGAGCTCTACCTTGAAATACAGAAAAAACATACTGCTGAAATTCAGAGCTGATGTGGAAGCTCTGCATATTGCGTACTCACATGTCAGGGCTTTGGCAGGCAGAAGGTGCACCAGAAAGCTGTCCCTGCCCACATCACCCACTAATCAACCAGATTAGTAAGAGAATGAGAGACCATCCAGTGAGACACAAAGTTCCTGAGACCACATTTTGTCTTTTTCCTCAGCAAAAGACGACGAGTGACTGCAAAACCTTGTCACTACCCCTCCTGTTTCTACCATCACCATTAGGACTTTGCAAATGAAGACTAAGTGTGTATAGATTTAATCTCCACTGGGCATTTGCTTTATTCCCCTGACTGTTCTTACAGTGCAGACACAGTGAAAGTGACTGCTGACTCCTCTGTCTGGGCATTAGCTCAGAGGCAGCAGCCACCAGGTCAACAGACACAAGTTATGCACCAGCCAACTATTGTGCCACTTCCAGTGTGAGGCCACTCAAGCTGCATCTGCTAATCTCACAGTTTTGCATGCCCAGCACAGACAAAGCAGGCGAGGCTGCACCTAAATACCCCTCTTCCCTATAGATATTAGGAGGACTTTCCTTTCTAACCCCAGGGATTGGAGTCTGTTGTGCAGCTTCATTTGATGCTGTGTTGTTTTTCTTTCTGAGAAAATCAGTGCTTACAATGCGCCAAATAAACTTCCCCCATGCATAAGTACAAGGGAGATTAAAAAAACCTGAAATGGGCAAAATATTGTCTCATCCCCATTGAATAAGATGTTCCAGAGCTGTATAGAAAGCACTGCTGGTATGAGTGACTTCCCCTGCACTCCATTCCCTGAACACTCCTGACAGCTAGGGTATATTAAACACTTTAAATTATTAAAACCTCCAGGCACCCTGCAGACAATCCATGCTGCCTCCATACCTCATAGGTCATACACTTAAAATCTGTAACAAAGGCCAGTAACTTCTCAATGAAGATATTCCAAATATCCAATAAAAATGAAAGATTATGGAATGGCATCCAGAATGCTCCTTGTCCTCAGGGAGGCAAGGTCAGCATGGGCCTTCCCTCACTAAACACACTGTGCTTTCATAACTCTCATTTATATAGACTATACGAAATCATCCACTTATGAGATTTAAAATCCACATTTCTTCTTAACCAAAAACATAAGCGGAGTAGAGACACAAAAACTTCTTACTAGCAAACGATAAAGGCACTCACAGATCACAATATATGCAGTTTTTATTCTTAAAATGTTCAAAGATCAAGAATTTAAATAACCAGTTACACTATCGACATCAATTAAAGTATCCAAACTCAGTTTCTAGATGCTACATGGAAGCACACACTCCCAGAGTACACTGCCCTAGTTTCCCTAGCATGCCTGTGTTCAGGGGGTATCTACATTCACCTAAAGCAATGCAATGCGACTATTTTAAAGTGCAAGGCTTTGAACAGTTTTTAATGCTTTTACTCAGCTGCACTGTAACAAGTTATGGAAATAAAGAGGACTTGTAGCAAGCTCGAACAGAGACGCACACTTGAGGCATGAGGCTGCACACACATGGCCACATACCCATGTCTGTGCATTAAGCCTAATCTACACAAGATACTACCCATGCAAATATACAAAATCACCTAAAAAACTTAGTTAAGTTTTCAGTGGATAAGGCTAAGGAGGTAAAGAGGTTTGTTCAGCTACGATTTTCTTTTCCTCTTCCTTACTTACCAAAGTAACCAATTGTGCCTTGCCACGGAGGAAGCTTACAGAAGGCAATTTCAAAGGGGAACAAGAAGGCTGAGGGAGAGAAGGACACCATTATGCAGCTAATGCCTCACAGTGGCACTGTCAGCAGCAGAGGACAGACATCCTTATGACAGGATTAATTCCGCCTGTACCCCCACTATCCTCCCTCTCTGACGTGCATGGCTGCGTACAGAGGATAATCACAGGAGAAGGCACCAAAATATCCAGCAAATGTCATCAGTACTGGGAGAGGTGTTGTGTTTATATCACCAACACAGTGGGGAGGGGGAAGGGGAAGATATTTCTAAAGACCGAGCCAACCATAACTGGTTAACACACATTTGTAGCATCAAGAACTGGAAGGTGGAAATAACAGTGATGACAAATTTGACACGGAACAAAAATTAGCTGAATGGCTCATGGAAATACTGGGATATATGCACACTTGCCATTTATATCCCTGCATGATTTTGTATGATTGCCCTAATTTTAAAACATTTCAGTCTTTACTGAAACTTATCCATAGTCTAGGCTATTCTTACATAAAACATAACTTTGTAGATGGCTTTGTAGATGGCAAATTATTATTTTCACTAGATTCTTGAATAATAAGTCCATGCTTGCAGAAATTTGTCAATTTAACAAGTTGTTTATAAATGAGAGGCCATCAAGGTTGGTTAGTTAAAAAAAATTCAACAGACTGGTTTAATTATATCAAGCACAGGAACTGAAGTGGCCTGAATACACATAAAATACTCTAGGAGCTCATAAACACAGAGTAAGAAAATTCATAAAATTCTTAAGTATTGGTTTGTGTATTCAATGTACATTGACTCACGCTACTATTACTTATGATTTGATAGCATCAGCAAAATGATTGGCATTTTATAAAGATAAAAAGACAAACTTACTTTCAAAAAAGCATCTGCACATTGGCCAATAAAAAGAAGGTAACAGAATGAAAACAAAAGATGAGATAAATAAACTGGGATAATGAGAAATCATTACATTCATCACTGTTAAGTACTTCACTATTGCATAAATTCTATTTAATATATATAGTAGGCTGGTCCATATATCTCCATGACCTGTCCTTTGATTATGAAGGTGAGACCCTTTTGTCTCCCATCCTGAGAAAACATCAGTTGGAAACATCTTGATATAACCTGTCAGACTCACCAGACAGATAACACCAGGGAAAGGAAGACCCCAGAGCATTGGGGAAGTGCAGTTTAAAGTGTCAGTGTCCAGAGGTACCAACACCATCTAGGTGGATATTACCCTGCCATGCACAAAGCTGACAAAGTATTCTTCAGTCTTTTCTGCTGAAGAGCTGTCCCTAAACAATAAAAACATATATCTGTGAGGAAAAAAGTTCTAGAGAAGTCAAAGAAATGGAGAATGTTTCAACCTAATTGAAGGGTTGAGGAACTCAGATGACAGGATTCAAAACACAGAAGGTTGGTGCTTATATTTTAGCAAATTCTATGCAAAAAACAAAACAAAACAAACCCAAACAAAAACAGGTTGATGGGACAGAAAAAAAAAAACCAAACACAAAAACAGAGGCAGGAGGCAGTACTTCACACAGATACCCTAAATCCTACAGCCCCAAATATCAAAGAGGTTGAGATATCCAAAGTTCTGGACTGGGAGAGACTGTTGCTCAGGTTGTTTTGGGGCATGGTTTAGAAGGGACTTTTACAATTACACATTACCTAGACACTAACAGAATCCTAAGAAGTTGCTTAAGACTGCACTAATTACTACTGCAGTAGAGTGGCAGTCTCAGAACTGCTATGCAAATCTCAGTTTCATGAGCAGCTTTGCAGTAAAGATAAATATCTAGTATCACATCTTTAAAAATGAATGCCATAATTTTGTAGAAATTTGTTCTTTAAACTTGTCTTAAAAGAATTCATTAAAAAGACATAAGAAACTAATTGAAATTGGGAAACATAACTTGTTTTGCAGCTAATTCCAATCTAGATTTCAGGAAGATGAGATATTATCTGGCTTTTCTTCTCCTACGGCTTCCAATCTAGATTTCAGGAAGATGAGATATTATCTGGCTTTTCTTGTCCTATGGCTCCCTCTCACTGGAGCAAATCAAAACCAATTGCATTATTTACACTCCCAAGTATGAATCAAAGTCCAAAAGGTTTTCTACAACAGAGATAAAAGAACGGAGGACAGGCATGATCCATCACACAAGTGAAACACAATAAAGCTTCAACCCTAGGCAGGATATCTGTATGCTATGCTGCAACACGAAGCTTCCAAAGCCCCCGAAGTCTTTGAAGACTGATGTGGCAATTCAATTTGATGAAAACAACCATATTAAATTTTTTATATACCATACAAAGTGAGTTTATGTTTCAGTTTTGGTTTATAATGTTTAATCATGAAACATCTGAATCAGCAAAACAAGACGGACGGTTCTCTACATCATCATGTTTCCTTTTTGTTTGCCATATTTAATAAGGACCACATTTTTGAATCCCCTCAGTGGATTTCAGTCTCTTTGTGGAATTCAGACCAGAAGCGAGGTAGAAACTGGGGAAGGTTTTAACGCCAAGGGATGAGTCATTCAAAGATTTCCCAAATATTTATTTGCCCCACAGAAATCACATGATGGGTGGAACATGAAGTTGAGTAACACCACAGAAGTCCCCCCAACTCTTTATTTGCAATGCAGGGCTGGCACGAAGGCACACACAAAAGCTTCAAAGGTTGAGAGGGGCTGTGGGCACACCTTTGCATGTGTATGGGGACAGGAACGGGAAGGGGAGGATGGCAGCAAAGATTTTTCAGTCTATACTTTTCTTTTACAAGCACAATGCAGAGAGATTACAAAAGGGTATTCTCTTTGGACCTGAAGTGCTATTTGGGAAATGAGCACTATTTCAAATAGTTCCTGCTGTTGCAAATAGTCCCACTACTTAATGAAAGGTCCATTTTTATTACCTTGTGCCCAAGTGACTGCATAAAACAGAGATGGGCAAACATTTTTGAGCAAGTATTTTTGATTCAATTTTCCACATCACAGGGAAATAAAGGCAACCTACAATGTGAATTATTTTGGGGGGAAAGGGGTGATTTTAAACATAGTAATAACATCAGCCTCAGTCAGATAATATTACCTTTAACAACACCATATAAAATGGCATAATTTTAAAACCTTAAATGCTAGAGAGCAGACATGGAAATAAATATTACAATATTGATGGTGGGGGGTGTTGCTTTTAGGGCAACATTTTTGGCTTGCCTATTAATCCCATAAGAGTAGAACGCTGCTCTTCAAAACAGCTTTTGAAACTCTTCTCTGTAGTCCAGAAAGGGTACAGGTAACTCATACAAAGTCTGTTGAATTTTAATGCAGTAGAAGCTGACACACCACAAGGTCTTAATTATTGGTATGTTGTATAATGACTTGTTTTGTCAGGTATTTAATATGGTAGCAGAAGGAAGTTTCCACAGGCATTTATTTCAGTGGGATGTCCACAAATAAAGCCTAGAAGAGAAGTAATCTTCTATGGTCATGGCATTATTTTAAAATTATCTACCTACATAAATACGACAGGGTCCCCTATGCACAATACAGTGGCTCCTGAAAACATGCTTCATTAAAAATGTGCATCTTGAAAATGCTTATGTTTACTATCTGAAAAAAACCCAAACCATTATTAACAGTGCTAAAAGCAAGAATGATTTTTAATGTTTTCAAACCACATTAAGAATGCTCTTAAGTTTGACACTGTTGGTTTACAGTTATAGCATCAAACTCACCCTTTCTGCTCTACCAAGGAGCCTGAAGGGCACCAGGTTAGTCTAAGAATACAGAAGCTTTCAACGAACTCATTGCTACTGAGCACAGGCTGTGTGGAAACGTTCTCACTATTCTCTCTGCTACCCTCTAGTGAACAAGGAAAATTAAGTTCTAAGTGTCTTTGAATCTTACACTGAATTGAATCTTTAATTGAGTTACTAATTAATTCAGTTTTCCAGTTTCACACTAAAATAGAGACTTCTCTCACCAGCATTTCTAGCAATTATTTTTTCTGACTTTGTCGCTCCATAAATTGAGAAGTTTAAGATAGTAAACTGTCTTTAAAAAGACTTTGTCTTGAGGTCATTTAACTTGTTGATCTTAAGGTCTTTTTCTCTCCCCATTTAGGATCCTTTTTTTCTTCCCAGTGATACACACTGATAAAAGTGTAAAGCATTTTTTCAACTGTAACTTGCTCTGAACCACAGTAAGTGTTTTGCTCACGGTGAGGAACTACTTGACTCTTTTTAAAGGGAATATTGGGAAAGGGGGATGCAGTGGAGAATGAAGCATTGGAGAAACTTAAGAGAATTTGCAGTAATTTGGTATCTACTGCCAGACACAAGAAAGGGGTATTTCACTGAACTATTTAGAAAAGTGACATTCAGGACATATTGTGAAGGTTACTTCACTGTTACTGTTTTCTGTTCCTCTACACCATTTCCAGCTCCTTTCCTGCCTCTTTCTGAGATGAAACAGATGGTAAACAGAAACTAATGTCTGTGTAACTCACCATCTGGCTAATAGATGCATTTTTGCATAGGCTCATTAGCATGCTTGTTCCATTCCAAGTCCTCCATAACAGTTTCGTCTCTGTCTGTGTCATCTTTGTAACATAGTTAATAAATGCAAAATGCATATACAAAGTTGCAGTTCATGTGGAACGTAATCAGAGCTTTTAACTAACCAAAACATCAGAAATGGGACTCGACCCAACCCTCCTGAGCATCAGCTGTATTTGCTCTCTGGCCCACTTTTGGATTATTATTTTACTCTGTTTGAATACCTGCCTTTAATTTACCAGTGGTTCATTTTTTATCTGAGATGCTCTCTGCAAGAAAAAGCAAACACTATCTTAATCTTTATAATCTTTGTTTTACTGAGAGGGAAAGGCAAATCATTAAAAAAATTGCCTTAAAACCTAAGCTTATTTGAGTTATAGTTTGGCTGGCTTTTCCCATTATAATTACCCTGAGATGCCTAAAAGCAAGAAGAAGAATGACAGGGCTAATTTTAGCCTATTCAATAGAATTACCCAGTTCATCAAGAGCAGGGATTTTTTTTTCTCCTTCACCAGTTCTGTCCCCATTTAAAAATACTGGTCAGAAAGTTCAAAACTTGGGTTATTCAAGCTCAGTGAATTACTGCTTATAAGTGGCATTGTCATGACAGACTAACAGTCAGATAAACACAAAGTCAAAAACACACATAGGTCAGACTGAAAGTGGGATTCAGCAGCAGCCAAGTGGAAGTCAAGAACACCAGCACTGTGCATTGCATTAACTAAGGATATGCTAAGGTCTCTCCTCAGTTACTTGTGAATCATCAACTTTAAATGAAAAAGGAAAATATTCAGAGGAAAAAAAAACTACTAATATTCACTAATATGTTATCTATGAGTGTTCCAATACAGTTAGATAAAATAGTAAAAGCATGAAAATCTTTTGCCAAATACTGGGGGAATGACAGCAAAACCAGTGGACTGGAGCCCACACAGGATGCTTCATCAGCAGAGGCAGCCCCTGCTCTACAGCACCACACTGCAGATGTGGCTCAGAGGCACAGCAGTTCAGCCAGCCCACACTCAGGGGTGCCTTCACAGTGCTGCTAAGGTTTCAACACAGAGAGGCAACCACAAGGAGACAAGTTTGGCATTGAGCTGAAATGAACCCAACACCAACATCAGATTTTTGTTGGTTTGGGTAGTACTATGGAGCTAATGGAAAGGGAAGAATAGAGAGGAAATAAGAGTAGGGGAAGCAATGATGTAGAAGAAAGGTAGGTACAAAGGAGAAGAATATCAATAGAGGATAGAAACTGGTTGAGAAAAAGGAAAATCTAAAAATGCACAAAAAATGCTGGTTGGACAAGTGAACAACAGCAAAGCTGGAAGCCTAAATATGCCTAGTAATTTTCAAGAGATAGCATTTCAAGGATATGCTGCAAATAACTTGTTTATCCAGATTTATCCACGTGCAAATACAGCTCATGATCAGTTTTTAGAGAGTCCAACTTAGAAAATCTTCTTTAGTAAAAGTTCTGACATGGACAGCAATGCAATTTCTGACCATAACTCCAGCCCACCCATCAGTGAGATTACACTTCAGTAGCAGTCTGATAGGTTTTGTCCCAGTTTTATTTGGCAAGATTATCGCTACTCATTTATACTAGCACATTGCCTTGAAAACATTATCATTTTATCTCAGATTACTGAATTACCAGCATGACTCTAAGAACTCTAGTTTTAAAAAAGAAAACTCCAGAGAGAGTTACATTGACTCTGAAGACAGGTGGCTAATTTCAGATCTTTCCATAAGATGTTGCAGACCCTCAGTTTCAAGTGATGATATTGTCAAGTGGTTAGAATACACAGATTTTGACCTTAGTCATCTAAGTTTCACAATTCCTGTATGGTCCACTGGCAAAGTCCTTAGGTTTTTAAAGTGCTGTTCTCAAGGCAACAATGCATTGCTTAATTCCACACTGGACAGATTCCACACTTCAGCAGGAAGCTCTGTTCCAAGCAGAATTTGCAATTATCAGAACCAGTAAAAAAGAAAAGAAAAAAACAAAAGTGAAAAAAAGTAAAAAAAAAATACATCTGGCCTCTTTTGTAATACCAACCATTCATGTTTCCACAGCTCTTTTCTGGTCCTTTGTGCTTCTACATCTGAGCTGTAATTCTCAACTATGGGCTTCACAGTGTTCTTCAGAAGAAAATGACAGGCAGCAGGATGAAAAGGACAGCTAAGGGTCCAAGGACCAATTTTTCTTCACTCCTGACAGCAAACCTGTTTCAACAAGCTCCCATCTATAATCAGTACTCCACACCTTGACATGGCAGTATTTGGGCATAAGGTTCACTCTTGCACCAGGGTCTGGTCCAAGGCAGTACAAAGAAACCTTCCAATGTCAAGAAGAACCCCAACTCTGTAAAATTCTGCATACAAGGCAATTAATTGAAAAAAAGTTATCTAAACTAACTGCGGTCTGAGCCTGTGTTTTTGGTTTTCCGGGTAAGGTTTGGGTAGTGGGGGAGCTACAGGGGTGGCTTCTGTGAGAAGCTGCCAGAAGCTTCTGCTATGTCTTGGCAGAGCCAATGTCAGCTGGCTCCAGGACGGACCCACCACTGCCCAAGTCTGAGCTCACCAGTGATGGTAAGTAGAGTCGCTGGAATAAGATATTTAAGAAGGAAAAGAAGAAGTTATTGGGCAGAAGTAATTTGCAGAAGACAAGTAGTGAGAATACATGAGAGCAACAACTCTGCAGACGCCAAGGTCAGTGAAGAAGGAGGGGCAGGAGGTGCTGCAGGAGCCAGAGCTGAGAATCCCCTGCAGCCCCACGGTGAGGACCATGGTGAGGCAGCTGTGCCCCTGCAGCCCACAGAGGACCCACACTGAAGCAGGTGAGTGCCTGAAGGAGGCTGTGGTCATGTAGGAAGCCCAAACTGGAGCTAGCTTCTGGCAGGACCTGTCGGAAATCCATGATGGAGCAGGGTGTTCCTGAAGGACTGCAACCCATGAAAAAGACTCCATGGGAGACCCACACTGGAGCAGTTCATAAAGAACTGTAGCCTGTGGGAAGGACTCACATTGGAGAAGTACGGGGAGGACTGGCTCCAGGGGGAGGGACTACATGCTGGAGCAGGCAAAGGACTCCCCTTCCTGAGGAGAAAGCAGCAGCAGAATCAGCAAGGGATGAACTGACCATAATCCCCATTCCCTGTCTCCCTGCACTGCTGGGAGATGGGAGGTAGAGAATCGGGAATAAAGTTAGGCCTGGGAAGGAGGGAGGGGTGGGAAAAGGGTTTTTTTAAGATTTAATTTACTTATTTAATTGTTGTTCTACTCTAATTTTTAAATTGGTAATAAATTCAATTAATTTATTTAGGTCAGGTCTGTTTTTGCCCATGATGGTAATCAGTGAGAGATCTCTCCCTGTCCTTATCTCAGCTCATGATATGTCATTATATTTTCTCTCCTCTGTCCAGCTGAAAAGGAGAGTGATAAAACAAATTTGGAGGCACCTGGTCTAGCCAGGGTCAACCCACCACAGGGTGCTGTCACAAACAGAGTGCAACTTTCTCAGCACTACTAATTTGTACTCATTAAAGGTCACCAAATAATACTGTGCTGGGACAGGGGCAGTACCTACAAAATAGGCCTTCTGAGTATAAATCTCTTCAATAGCTGATGATGTGCAGATGATACAGGGGCAAAGCACAATAACAAGGTCTTCAGCAGGGATCAAGAACATGTAAATCAATGAGTTTAATCAACTGGCACAGTTCACAAGAAAAAAATCAAGAGAGGTGTGGCTTATATATGACATTTTGCAATGCCCATCCCAGGTGGGGATTAGAACAAATACAAAAGGATAATAACTATCTAATTAGAATATGAAGTTATGACATTGTAGTCTGCATTTAGCCTGATAGTACTAGAGATACAAAGCAAGCACTCAATTATTTCAAAACTTGAACAATTAAGAGATGAAGAAACATTTTCTAGAACTGAGATTCATCCCAGCGGAAAATTCCACTATTCTTTTTTTTTTCATTTATATATATTTTAAATCATCAACATTCCAGACCAGGATTAACAGAAGTGGGGATTTCTGAGGCAAAAAATAAAACAAGCAAATGGGATTTCAGGCAAATTATATTATTGTATATGATATAACTGATGTTTTTATTTGAGGTGATTTTAGCTTCAAGGAGCATACACACAAAATAAAAATGGCATGACAAATCTAGAAGCCTCATGCCATTTTGTACCACCTTGCAATTGGTGTTTTTATTGTAACAGGACATTGCCTCTCTTTCCCTCCTCAATACTAGCCCCATCACCAAAAAAAAAAAATAAATAAAAAATTTCAAAGCATCACTGAAGGATTTCCACCAAGGAAATGTGATTTTTACCAAGCAGCATTTTCCAGGAGAAAAAGAACAGCATGGAAGAAGACCCTCACCATTGTTTTCTCCAAAGCTGCTCCTATGGCAATGCCAAGGAGTGTGCCAGGCTGTTTGTCAGACAGCTCTACGAGAACGTTTGGCTCTCTGTCTCCCACCAACCCCATTAGAGCAGACAGAAAGCATGCTGCCCATTCTTTGCTTAGTTCATTCCTTGCTTGCAGCTTACAGGTGGTGCAAAATTACTGAAGCCATCTGGAAATATTATGATTATGCATTTTCAGAGGGAAGTCTGGTGGTTCTTTTCATCTATTTCCTTCAGAAAAGCTTATGACCTATTACTGTTTTCTGTTCAAGGATTTCAAATATGGGGTTTTTTTAGAATACAATAAGCCAAACTCAGAACCTCTCCAGACAGAAGTCCTGCCAAAAGTAACATCCACAGACTGACAAATGTCCACCGCCCACCAGGAATAGTGCAGAGTCCGTCCCAAACCAGTGTGACAGGCTGAGCTTTTGTCACTCAAAACCCTGAGCTAGGAAACCTACGGGACCGGGTCAAATGCTTTGCACAAGCTCAGGTAGGTGGTGTCAGTCACTCTTTCCTCATCCACCAACACCTTCACCTCATCATAGAAAGCCACCAAATTTGTCAGGAATGATTTGCCTTTAGTGAAGCCACGCTGGCTGTCACAAATCACCTTCAGATTTTCCATACACCTTCAACATAGCTTCCAGGAGGATCTACCCCATGATCTTGAACTGCAGTTCCCTGAGTCTTCCTTATTTTCCTTCTTAAAACAGGCATTATGTTTTCCCCTTTACAGTCAGTGGGAATTTAACTGTACTTCTCAATTATGATGGAAAATGGCTTAGGTGCTTCATCTGCCAGTTCTCTCAGAACATTTCTCTCAGATACATTTCATCATATCTCATGGATTTTTGCACCCTCAAGTTCCTTAGGTGGTCTCAAGCCTGATCTGCCTCTAGAGCAGGTGGTTCCTCATTCTCCCAGTACATGCTTTTTACTTCTGCAATTTGGGCAGTGTGGCTGGAGTACCTGTCAGTGAAGACTGAGGAAGAAATGTCATTGAGTACCTCAGCCTTTCCCAAATCCCAGGTAACAAGGTCCCCCATTTCTTTCCAGAGAGGGCCTACTCTTCCCCTTGTCTTTCTTTCACCACCATATATATATAAGTTTTTCTTGTTGCCCCTGATATCCCTGACCAGCTTCAATTCTATCCGGGCTTTAGCTTTTCTAACCAAATGCCTGGCTGCTCAAATAACCTCTCTGTATTCTTTGCAGGCTACCTGTCCTTCCTTCCACCTTGTAGAAGAAGGCTTCTTTTTCATGTCTGAGTTTGTCCAGGAGCATCTTGCTCATCCACGCAGGCCTCCTGGTATCTTTGCATAACTTTCTAGTTATTGGGATTTATAGATCCTGAGTTTGGAGGAGGTGATCCTGGAATATTAATCAGCTTTCATGGGTCCCTTTTTCTCCAAGGCTTTATCCCATAGTATTTTACCAAGCAGATCCCTGAGGAGGCCAAGGCCTGCTTTCCTGAAGTCCAGAGTAGTGAGCTTGCTGTGCCTCCTTCCTGCTGCCCCAAGGATCCTGAATTCCATCATTTCATGGCCACTGCAGCCCAGTCTGCCCTTTGAGTTTCACATTCTGCATCAGCCCCTCCTTGTTGGTGAGATCAAGCTTACACAGAGCATCTTTCCTTGTTGGCTCCTCTATCACTTGGAGAAAGAATTTACCAACAACACATTCCAAGAATCTCCTGGATTGCTTACGTCCTGCTATGTTGTCCCTCCAACAGCTGTTTTTAGGTAGTTGAAGTCTCCCATAAGGACTAGGGCTTGTGAATGTGAGAATGCTTCTGTCTGTCTATAGAGACCCTCATCCACTCAGTCTTCCTGGTCAAGTGGCCTGTAGCAGACCCCCACTGTAATGTCACTCGTCCCTTCCTCTCTTTAAAATTGTGACCCAGAGCTCTTGGTCAGCTTCTCATCCATCCCCAGGTGGAGCTCCACGAATTCCAGCTGGTCATTATCATAGAGAACAACACTCATTCCTCACCTCTGCCTGTCCTTCCTAAAGAGCCCAAGTCCTCTCATTCCAACACTCCAGTCATGGGAACCATCTGACCACTGATGATAACCAGATCACAGCCTTGCAGCCTTCACACATCTCAAACTCCTCCTGTTTATTCCCCATGCTACCTGTATTTGCACAGATATTTAACCTGGGCCCCTGATGAAGCCAACTTCTACTGACTGTAGTGGCAGAAATTCCTTTGTCCTGTTCTTCAGGTGCTCTCCTGCTGGTCTGTGTGATCCCTCTCCAGGATCTGGGCATCTCCTGCTGTTTGATACACTGGCATCAAACTGATAGGAGTGGGAAAGATTGTGGTGTCCCTGCCTTGGCAATCTTTGCTTGAAGGCCTCTTCCCCAGCTGGGCAAACCTATGATGAAATACTGCAGTTCCTTCTCACCAGAAAGACATTATTATTCAGGTGCTCCTACAATACAGCAAGAGCTTATCTGCTGCAGATAAATCTCTCCGTCTCTTCTGATTTTAAAAGGACAGCCAAATGGACAGCTCTGCCTGTATTTTAAGTAAGCTGGTAGAAATCATCTATTCTCAGACTGGTGGGGGCTAGTACAAACCTGTACCTTACCCTGGCAATATGAACCTCACCTTGCACATTGCTATTACCAAGAGCCTTGCAGGAAATAAGAAGAGCTCTGGGTAGTTTTGCTGCCTGTCAACAATTCAAAGCATAAATATTTTTAATCCAGCACCTTTGCCTCTGCCTATCAAGAAGAGAACCTAAATATCCCAGATTGCCACTGGCCACCAACAGCACTCCAGAAAATAAAACTAACCTTAACCATAAATATGCTCAAACATGACACAAACTTACCACAGATTTTCAAATGTTGCCCTCACAGATAAGCCAGGGGGAACCAAAGGAGAACTCCACAGCTCTTATCAGCTTGAATTCAAAGGAGAGAGAGAGAACAGCAACAGGATGGAGCATGCACAGGCACATTAGGGGAGGAAACAGAGATGCTCCTTCTTGCCTCACTGGGATGTAGCAACTTCCAGTGATTGTAGCCCAGCCCTCCACCAAACTGGTTTGTTCCTTGAAGGGTATGCACGGAAATTAAAGCCTTGTCACGCACTTCGGTTGTGGCAACATGCTTACATCCAATTTTCAGCAATACATATGTTCAGAAGATATACATTGCATGAGTCTTTGTTACACACATGTGAATCATGAGTATAAACATCATGAGTATAAAACTAAGAAACCTTCCTCTCCAAGCACTCAGCCTCCGTACGCTGTAAATGTGCACTGTTAATGCATGGCTGTTCTACAATAGTTTTCCTGGAAAAAAGCATTAGAATTATATATTTCAAACCATTCACAAAAAGAAAATTTAAGCTCAAATTAAGAGCAGAAAAACAAAAAGGCAATTTAGATGGAGAGATTAAAAATACTTTACATGAAATAAATACATGCAATCCCTTAAAAGAAAATTCCTATCTCCTGGTCTTCATGAATTGTTTATAACCATATTCAATTAATTTATGGATTTTAATTACTATGAAACAACTATGAAGACAACTTTTTAGCTCAGTAATATTGTCTCTTGGATCAATAACGCTAAGTAGGTAAACTGAGTTCCTACCTTACTGCTTTCAACAAGATATGGAAACCCTTCTTCTAAGAACTCTTTTCATCCACCAGGCCAGAATGTCATCATGACCTCTTGTGCCACAGCTGCACTGACAGAAATCCTTATTCTTGCTCTTTTTTTCCATATAAAATGAACTGCAAATACAGAGAAGTGGAAACCACCAGCCTCAGGAAGGACAACTGCAGGGATCTCTGTACTGCACTTTGCAGAGTGAGGCTGTGGTGGGTGATGGAGATGACCAGTGTTGGCTGTGGTCAGAGATAATTCACAGATCCCTTGCAAATCAGTGATTTCCAAGCGTGCTGCAGTGTGTAGGGAGATTAATAGCAATCAAACAACACCAAAAACCTACACAAACCATGTTGGCACCACCAGACAGGCCTAGCAGCCCTCGTTCCCCTGGTGTGGGACTTCTTATTGTGTTCCTCTGTGATAAGATTAGAGATTCATAGAATAATTAAGGTTAGAAGAGATCTCTAAGATGATAGAGTCCCACTGTTAACCCAGAACCACTGTGCTCACCACTAAACCATGCAAGATGCAACAGAATCAGCCCCAAATTCAGAACTGTTCCACACAGAGCAAGGTCCTGCAAGCATCATCCACCATTTATTCCTGTCAAAACTGTACATCTCTGTGCCTTCTTTCCTTCTAGATAGAAAACAAATTAAGCCTTTGGAAAATAGGAAGTGATTTACATAAAATGTTAATGCCTCTTGATGCAACAGTATTCAATATTTTACTCTTTGTTGCTTCACATCAATCACAGTCTCTTAGATTTCAGAGGAATGTTTGCCCAGTCACTGTGTAAAGCCAAATTAAAAAAAAAAAATCTGCTCATTCCTTGACTGAAATTAATTATGTATTTATAAGCCCATAGTCTGGTGAATCACAGGTGTTTTGGAATAAACTACAATATGAAAAATATTATTGACTACATTTTGCATGCAAAACTGGCAAATGCTACATTTTCTATCATCACTTATAAAGATTAATAAAAATTCTTTCAATCAAACAAAGTCAAAAGCTTTCCACAGTACTTCTCATAAATGCAGTCAGGTTACTATTCATGTTATATATCACCTTATAAAAGTATGAGACACATACAGAACTTGCTGTTCTTCAGCAAGTACTGTTTGCCAAAATGGACTTTCATTTTCTGTTGCATAACTAATTCATGTTTAGATATAGATATCTAGAGGAAAAATCTACACCTGAACAGAATAATGTATCAGCTACAGGTTTTACATTACTATCCTTAAGAATTCAGTGAGGAACTAAAAATCACATAATGATGAAATGACTTTGCCAAGGTTATGCAAAATGTGCCTGGAAAAAATGGGAACTGAACCTTTAATCACCAGAACCTACTTAACCACAAAAGTCAAACTTCCATTCTCTTGAATATGGCAAAAAAAATAATCTAAGTCAAAGTGTTTTCATATTCCACTAGAAAGGTATAATGTAATTGGATACTGAAGAAATAAATCCCCTTTTACATGCAGTGATATGCCTATTTTGCCAATATTGACATATGTCTACTTTGCTAATACTGACTACTTTTTCTCTATTTTAAATTAATATATAACAGTTTTATTCAGAGTTGCTCTATAATAACACCTTTTTCTGAAACTGGACCAATTTTTAATATATTTTTAAAGTACTTCTTTCAAAGTCTGTAATAAAAATTTGTCTGAAGTTTACTCCATCTTTTCCAAACTCAAAAATATCAGCTTCTAATGCTACAAAGTCCAAGTCTAGGGTCAATGCCCAGTTTGTTTTAGTTTTGTGTGTCCCACTTTCAAACCAAATGCTTCTAATGAGATTAAAAGGAAAAAAATAAAATCAACTAAATAGAACAACTCACCTGGGCATCTTAGAAGATCATTTCAAATCCATATAAAAAGCTTGTCTGGGACAGTTCTAACATTGAGGAATAACATATTGGCCACAAGAGCCTGTGGTTTACTTTAGCCCCGGGATAATGAAAAAAGCAGAACAATAAATAAATGATCATTTGTCTCCACTTTCACCATGGTATGTTAAAACAATATAAGTCTGAACTGTGTAAACCTCCATTCCTCAAAATTTCTGAATAGTTTCTCCACGCTGGAATGTTTCACTGTTTCCTGCTAAGTGATTTGCAGGGTTGAGTAGAAAAACAGAAATATCTTCTCTGTTTCTCATATGAGCATCACGATCTCTTTGAGATACCTTTGGAACCAGCAATGAGAGAGGATCAGAATAGGCAGTGGCTGCTGCAAGGTTTGAGTCCAAACAATCAGATTAAGATCTTTCTGGGTGTTATTGATGATAACAAATGTGATGGTATTAGTTCCTTCCTTGTGTGAAGGGATCTTCATATATCTGCAAAGAATCCATAGCCATATTTCATGAGCTCTGGAAATGAAAGAGTCACTAGCAAATAAGCCTGGTGCTGCATTGGTTTAGTTCTATTAAAAGAAATAAATATCAAAACAATACAAAACTCCAGAACGTGTCTCAGGGACCACATAGATCTAAAAGCAATATGATTAGTCTTCGCTGGGAAAACGTTATAGTCACTCAGATCTGTCTAAATGATAAAAAGAGAAATTACTAATAGAAGTAGAGACTTTAAATTATTTTTAATAACATCTATATTTAAACTACAAAATAGCTCCACATTACAAAGTATGTATTTCATAGTAAGCTCTGCAACCAAACAACACTTAATTCCTTAAACACAGAACTACTTACCAGCCTAACAAGCCTTTAGGAGTACTATATTAAAATATAACTTACAATCTCAAAAACCAACATAAGGAAATGTGAATTCTTGTTTACAAGACGTTATAAGACAAACCCATGTACCAAGATTATGCTTACTCAAGACTAATCCCTCTTTCTGTTTTGGAGCAAACACATTCCCAGACCTCTGGTGGTTTAGGGCACACCACAGGATGTCTTAAGAGAGATCAAGGCTTTGCCTCAGCAGCACAGGTGTTGCTGTAGGAGTCTGACCTGCCCACAGTTGTTCTTGGGACACTCTTAATTGTGCTGGCTGTATATCTCAAGGCAGACATACAAATTTCTGTGTGTGACTATCTTCACCTCCTCACCTCAGCTGATGGCAATTATGTCATGGGATACACAAAGAGAAGGAAAATGAGTGTGAGGATTCACCCAAGCTCAGTAAACATCCTTCACTCTGCTCTCTGGTTTCAGTGGAAATCAGAGATGATACTTGAATTAAGCTGTTTTTCACCAATCCCTACATAACCTACTCACAGTCTGCCTGCTACACAGCACCCAAGGCAGCCTGTACTGACAGCAAAAGCCTCAGCAGGCTTAGCAAAGGTTTCTCTTGCCATACTATAAGGCCAGTGTTAGGTGAGCAGGTATTGAATGAAGCCTTCAAGAGTTACCAAATTAAAAGTCTTCATGGGATGGGAGCATCTTTTAAACAACATAGAATCTAAAATTTAGAGAGTAATAACTCTCCCTGGTTAGAGCAGGGTGCTAATAACACCAAGGTCATGGGTTCAGTCCCTGGAAGGGCCATCCACTTAAGAGTTGGAACTGATGATTGTTGAGTGTTTCTTCCAATACAGAATATTCTGTAATTCAGGTGAGACCTTTATCACCTGTGTGATGCAATAGCTCCTTGCTGCCACTGACTGGAAGCTAACTATCAAAGAAATTACATTTTTAATGCCACAGTACTTATTCTTTGATTGTTCCTGGACACCAATTCACCATCCTACTGAAAAAGTCAAGAATGCAATTTATAACCAGAGACTTGGCCAAGATAGCCGCACACAATGTCACCATTCACATCACTATTGGTAAAGTCAGAACAAGTAGCAATTTACATACTGTTTCTTTGCAGTATTCTTTGCAGAAATTCTTCCTACACAGATAATTTAACCCTTCCTTACACATCCTGCCTCTCTGCTGGGCTTTGAAATTCAACATTAATTATGCCTTTACCTTATTGTCATGTTGTGAAGTTTCCTTCTAGATTTTGGGAGACAAAGACATTTACAAACCTTCACATGCCTTCTTGAAAACACTAGAAGCAATTTGGCACAACTGAACACAGATCTCTCCCCAGTGTCATGCCTTGCCACCTCTCTGCTCTAGTGAGACAGAGTTCACCCTGGCAGCTGATCCCAATTTCTGGAGGACAAAGGAGACCAACAAATGGGATGCTCGTACAAAACTTAAACTCAGGCAGCTCATGAAAGCATTGGAGAAGTCACCTGGGAGAGAGCAGTGTCCTTCCAAAGGGAGGGCAGGCTAAGGAGCAGAGTAAATATAGGTCACAAAAATTTCGTCTCCCAAAACATCTTCCCCAGCCACCACTGTTCACTTCGTTCCTAAGCTGCCAGGTCTTGGGTGCTTTCACTAAGGCATGTCAGGCTTCCATCACTTCCTCACAACATCACCCAGCTCTGGCAGGGACAGNTTTGGCATCCATAGCTGTGAAGTAGTGACAGCTCCTCATAATATAAAATTTACTTGAATATTCAAAAGTTAGACTTCAGGGATCACTGGAACTGATGTAGTTTTCCTTTTTTGCAGCTTTTTTTTCTTCTTCTTCTTTTTGTGTTTGGTTCTTTTATGAAGTAAACTGGACTTTATGTAAACTTTGTTCTAATAATAGTTACACAGAAAAATTACATACACAAATATAGAAAAGTCTACCTCATCAACAGAAGTTAGTAGAAACTCAAAACAGGCAGCAAGACACAGATGCAGGAAGCAGGTAAATATTTACTTTTAGGTGCTTTTCTAAAACCAATTACTCTTCAAGTTCATTTCTGTCCTTTAAATATAATTTCTCTACCTTCCGAAGGAGCTACAAGTGGTGGTCCAATTTATTTAGTACTTGGCCATGAAAATATAAGAGCAAAAAATGCACACAGCTTCTTTTGAATGGAATTTTAATTCATGATTACATCCCTGCTAGAAAATATTCCTACATGTAATACGTATTAAACTTTCTTTCTCCTACTTGTATATGACTTCTGTCAATCACAAACACAACAACTCTGGTTTTTCAGAGTAGTAAAACCTGTAATGGTCGACAAGCACATTAAAACAGACCTTTTGTGTACACCTGCTCCAGGTTTCTGCTTCAAAGAAGGAAAAGCGAAGAGTTTTCTTCTGCAGAAAAATATACTGTAAACAGTGTCATTGTCTGACAATTTTGGCAGGCAAAATTTTGTAAGAAAAGCAAAAGCCAATTGAAATATCTTAAAAGAAATCACAGACTCATATGGCTGTTCTGCTATGCTGAAGATGACAATAATTCTGAGGCTGCTGTGGATACTTCCTACAGAAAACAAAAAGTGTGTATATATACATATTTATTTAATTCAAGTCCCAACAAATTAGCATCTCCTCTTCCACCTCCCTGCTTGTGGTTAAAGCATTGCTTCTTTTCCCTAACCTACACTATACACACTTAACAAAGCTGTGGGTGCCTAAATGTTCTCCCACTTGACGTATTAGAATCGTTTTTAACAGTTTCGTTTACAACTGAATGCCTGTAATTTCCTAGCATGTCCTGAGGCACTTTCCTAAACTGTGTCATTATCTTGACAAGTCTTCAGGGATAGGGCTAAACAAGGTTTAAAATGTTATCTACAGGGGTCCTTCGGGGATCTTATTGAGTTTTTCTAGTTATTAGGGTGCTTAATATCAATGGGGAAAAGTGCTTTTATTCTTTTTCACTGGCCTTATCTTTCCACCACCATGTATTTTCCACAAGTAACAAAGTTATTGCCCATTTTCATTTGTAGAAAACCAGCATTTTTTTATTGCCTCCTGTATCTTCTAAAAATCTCTATAATTAATTTCATAACACCACCTTTCACTGAACACTTTTTTCCCTGAGCACTTCCAAAATTGCTATTAGGAAGGCTCTTCTCCCCTATTATATCTTTAATCTTTCTAAAACATTACTTCCACTAAATTTTACAAGAGTATTGTAAAACATTTCAGAAAAGAGGAAAAAAAGGTCATTTTTGTAACATTAATTATACAAATACTTCAAGTTTCTAGGAGTCATTTTTTCAATTTACTTTACTCTTATTCGCCACCATCTTATTCAAAATGACAGCCATTACATGTCTCACTGTTTCAGGAAAGAGAAGAAATCTGCAACCACAGAAAAGCTGTAAAATTTTTTTTCCTCCTCCTTGAAAGTGCACTGCAGAACTACTCTGAACATCTGGGCATGAAAGGGAACTGCAATGGTTTTTGTAGTACAAACAGCTCAGCAGAATTATTCTGTCTTCATTTTTGTCTTCTTGACAAACTGATAGAAGTGGGAATTGCACCTCTGATACATAGTACATGAAAATCATTAAAAAAAAGAAAATAAAATAAAAGAAAGTGACTCCTCCTTCTGCTTTTGAATGAATTTTTGGAGTTATTTCAAAATAATAGGGTGAATCACCTATTTTGGCCAGGCTTTTGGTACCTGGGAGAGAGTCTGGCCATTTAACATTAAAATCTGTCAAATTATTGAAAATTACAATCAAGAGCTAATTCGGGGTTAGAATTCTGACAGAAATAGAAATGCTGCTTTGAAAGATATCTCCACTTAGAGGTGTTCCTCTCTGTTTTTTGGTTATATCAGTGGGATTAGGCAGCACCCACTCTCATCTGGGATCATACTTTCAGGTCCTTAAGCTTTTAGGGCATAACCATCAAATGCTTCAACTTTCTGTATTGATGTGAAGCCTGGATATGTCATTGGATGACCATCCCAACAGAGATCAATCAAGGTAACAGGAGAAATAGCCTCAAGGGCATTTTGCATGATGTGAGCCTGATGTGAGGCTCTGGCTCACACAGGAACAGCTGCTTCAGACAAGGGTTAGCACTGATTTTTGTGAGTGGGTCCTGGCACAGTGTGAAGCTCCCTGCACACCTCTGGGTGGCTGGGACAGAGATCTCCTTCCCAGCAAGCAGGGCTTGGTGATGTCCTGGAAAACTGCTCAGAGTTGGAGCTGAGCAGAAGATTCACACTACGAGGTGTCAGTGCTGTGCTGCTGTGAAGTCCAGAAACACAGAAATCCTGCATAATTCATAATATCCTTGTTTTCTAAACTCTGCAACAAGCACCTCCCATTTGAGAAATCTCTTTCCTGTGTTCATCTGCTAACTTTGATGAAAAAGATGCTTCTATAACTTTGTAACATGTCAAACCAGAAGAATGAGCAAGATTCCAGTCAGTCACAAACCAAACAGACATCCCAGATACCATATAGCCAGAAAAAAACATCAGTGTCATTTCAATCTATAAATTCCAGATGTATACAGTGGTAATGAATAAATTCCTTGGCCATGCTTGATTTTCAAAGGTAAAACTTACTCTTTGCCACATTTTCATACCCACTAAGACCAATAAAATCACTAAGAGAATTAACAATTAGTTCTCCAAGTACAATACAGAATCACTTTTTAAATTCTCTACTCTGGTTTTAAGAAACATAAATAATAAAAATGGAAAACTGAGTATGGATTCTAGTCTTAGACAGATAATTTTTTTTCCCCCTACAAAAGACTACTAATAGCATATCTCACTTAATAAAACAGAGATAAAATGAAGGGGGAAAACCCACTATTTTTATAAATTTAGTGATACTGTTTCATAATTCATAGAAGATGAGTTGATTAATACTGGTTAATAATAACAATGAATAACTATTAGTGGCAAATAGTTAATAAGCTGGTAAGACAACGCAGATATTTCTACACTTTATATTTTGACATCTCAATTTTCTTAAGTCAGGCACCTTTCCTTGACCACATGACAAAACTAGCCACAGCTAATATGATTTAAGAGTTAAGAGTCTGACTCTAAAAACTAAATTATGAAAATAATTTTATTTTTGTAGCAGAACCATTTCTTCATTAAAACACATAGTTGACTTAAGATGAAAATTAATTAAATATGTAGTTGTATAATACAATTAAGGGACCACAAGTCTAGAAACAAAACACTAAGGCTTCCAAAATATTTTAAGGAAAGCAAAATATTACTCTGAGACAGAAATCTAAAATTTTTTGCCTTATAACTACCAGAATAGTATTACTTCTTCTCATAAGATTACGGATTAAACTAAATTTGTTCAAACTAATTTTTTACCTACAACAGGTTGTCTTACCCATTTGAATGGGATTTTGGTAGGAGATTCAAACATTTCCTGTTCTTAAGCTTTTTAACATTAAATTTGATTTGAAGGTAATAGATAGTTAAATGCATTTCAAGAGGACTCTTTGACCTAATTGCTATGTTTAGTGAACTGTAATATTTTTCTCACCAATTATTTATTGGTTTCACAGCAGAAGCTCAAACAATTTCTTTCCTGTTGACAGAAGGATTTAGATGTCTGTCTTGTATATATTCTTAAATGTTAACAATGATCTAGAACACGATGAATTACATTGATTTATTTCTATTTTATCTTGAACTACTAAATGAAAGAAGAAAAAGAAAATGAACTGTAACTGCTGAAGTGGTTTCTGAAAGTACCCAATGAGGAAAGGACAGGCACTGACATGGACTTCCAGCACAAAAATAGCAAACTAACACTAATGAAAGCCATAGGCAGATAATTACTGGCAAGCAGAGAAAAAAAGTGAACCCCTCTGCCAATTAGCTGAAGCTCCACGTCAGCCTCCCAGCTGTGCAGCTGCTCAGAGAAATCCCCAGATAGGGATTTCTGCAGGAAACTTAAGACCATTTTCCTTCCCAAATCTAGGGAGAGAGCATCCCTATTTCTCTATGCCTGCCCTGATCACGACCATACTCAGCCCTTGTCAGTGCTCTTCCTGTGCATTAATTATTCAAAATATTCAACAGGCAACTCATACAAAATGTATTTTCCTCACTGAGATCAATACAGGAAGTCCTGCACCTGAGAGGTTCAATTCATGACAAGGAGGTGGCACACTTGGGCCTTTAGGCACCAAAAAGAGGTGCATGAACATACCTAGAGCCACAATATAAATTAAATCTATATTTTCTCAGAAAAAAACAAGGCAGATATGTTAGATGTATCAAAGGAAGGGTGAGAGGAAGGCACAACAGAATAGCTTTCACAGCAAAGGATTTAGTTTCAGCCATCCATGAAACACATCAACTCTCTTAGAAATCTTCTTTCTCCTGCAGAGAAAGCAAGCGAAGACAAAACTAGAAGGAAGTATACTAACAAAGAGTACAAGTATAGCTCACATTTATTACAGAAAGTGGAGTCACCAGGCATGACCCAAGCTGCCACGTGAAGAGAACAGATAGCATAAATCACCTTCAATTCCTACTTTGAGTAAATCACTCTTACCTATCTTGACCTCCCACAAATTTGTTTTGCAAATCTGGAGTTATCCATCAAGTGATCTGTTCCGAGCAAGCTGAAGAACAGCCATACCTGCATGCACAGATAATTCTCTCCAGAAAAGTCATGTTACTTTTCACTTGCTAGTGGTCCTGCACAGAATCATGAGCTCCCAGACTTCCCTAGAAACTGGTAAAAAGTCACACCCAGGAGGTTAAAATAATGAAAAAGCTTCCTATGCTGATTTCTGAGATCAAAAATATTTCTGTGTGTCACAGAACTACTGACTGATGCTGACACAACTTGTACCTAACTGTCCTTGAAACATTTACTAGGCTAAACGTTCAGCATAATGATTTTATATATGCATTAAAAAAGGTGTTGTAACAGTTCATCACAAGCGTCTTTCTGCTCCATAAAAGAATGTGAAACACAGGAAATGAGAAGTCAATTGCTTTTCTGTCTGTAGATGAATGAGCAAGACACCAAGGTTGTGAAACAAATGCAAGGCATTCATTCCATATAAATCAGAGTATACAGATTCACTATTTGTGCATTCCCTGAAGTGGCAGAAAGGCATGATACATTTCAAGGTAACATACAGTGAATTTGGAAATCAGTCTAAAATGTGGCTACTAACAGGGGCATTCAGATCCTCACCTTTAGAAGGAGGATCATGCTCCTGACTTCTTCTTCATACTCCTCCCACTTTCATAATTAAACACTGACTTTTAAAATGCAATTTGTTATGAGAAAAAGGCAGACATTGAGGAAAGCAACTCTTTTTTGAGTGTCCACATTAACAACAAAACTCACTAACTGGGGCTTTTAAAACATGCAGGTTTCACATGGCTTTGCCAGTCTGCAGCCTAATTGAGGTTTTCAAAGTTCCCTAGCTCAGTGGCAGCCCCCAGGGTACTGGGAAACCCTCACTGGGATGTTTCAGAATTCAACTGCAGCCAATAGAATCACAGGCTACAGCACCCAGACCTCTGCTAGGAATTAGCATCACCACATGAAAGCACCCACTCAAGTTTCCAATTCAGGGGCAATTTTAGAAATTGAGTAATTTTAAATCTATAGCAAGAGATGTGCAATAAAAACTAAGCAGAAGTATATTATATGTATTCAGAAAGGACTTGTAAATGCTGAAGAATGTGACTTTTAAACAAGAGATTTCTGATACCCAACTGAAAGCCCAGAGCAAAGCCCAGCTGGCTACCTGTGGTCCGGGGGACACTGCTTTGGCAAATCCATTCCCAGAACACATTGGAGGGGGAAAGCTCTGAGCATTCTGAGACCAGACTGCTCTGTGTTTTGACAGACTTTTTCCATCCTGCAGATGCTCATGATAGACCCTGAGACACTTCAGCATACAAAGCAGAGATGAATTTAATCCTCACTGGGGAAGAGCAGGTGGCTGCGTGAGGTGGAAAATTTTTCATTAACTCCACAAATAGGTTGTAAATGTAAAACTGTTTATATTTGGGTTCATATGATGGTGATTTGAGAGAGACAGGAACAAGCAGAGTAAAATCTCCTGAAAAAAAGGTTGTCGAGATTTTGATGCAAGTCAGGAAAGAAGTTCCAAAGAGTGACATTATAAACTTCTTCAAAGAAGGAACAGACCTTTATCTCTGTTTTGTGATAGAAGAAATAGGTACCACACAGCAGAACACAGCTTAGCTCACTACTACAAATATTAAATTGCAGGTCTCTGGTCAACATTGTCAGAGGAAAAAAATAAGCCACACTTAGAACATGGGATGAAGACAATTCTTCTTTTGTAAGCTATAAAACTAATAACCCTTGAGAAGTAAGCTATGTTTCTAAAAGGAAGGACATGAAAAAGAACTCTTCTTCCCCATGTTCTCACCCACTAAATTCCTCCCTCTTCAGAGAGTGACAATTCTGTATCAGAGTATGTGTTCAGGTACAGAAATCAAAGTACAGGCAGTTTCAATTCCACTAAGCTGCTGCATTTGAAGCCTGTGGTTAGCACATTTTTCCCAACACTATTTTTTCTTCAGAAACTTCTGTGCAGAAAATACATGGCAAAACAGAAAATTCTCTTGGAAATACAATTTGAAGAAAGAAAAAGTAGTCCACAGATATGCTACAGTGTAAATTTTAAATGTAATATATATTTGAACTGTGTGTACATATACATACGTATATATATTATGCTTAGGAACTTACTTTCTCCTGGACTCAAAAC
Organism: Thryothorus ludovicianus; assembly: GCA_013397245.1. Lineage (NCBI taxonomy): Eukaryota > Metazoa > Chordata > Aves > Passeriformes > Certhiidae > Thryothorus > Thryothorus ludovicianus. The sequence continues at coordinate 36,833 of VZTB01012118.1, read as the reverse complement.
CCTTCAGTTATGAGAAAAAAGCAAAAGATGTTTTCAATGTTTTCATTGTAGTGTCATGCAGATTTTTTGCTGCAGCCAGTCTGTATGATATTCCTTCCTAAACTAAAACTCTCTTTTTCTTCGGGCTATTGTCTAAACACAGACTCTGTGTTACAGCTGGGATTGTTTTCTACAAATGAATTCTGCTACTGCTACAGGAAGAGACAACAATTGTTATTTGGAGAATGACCAAGTTGCATCACTTGTTTTGGTTTGTTGTTTTTTTTTTATTTCTCCCTCCATCCTTAGCTCAAGCCATTTAGAGCAGAAAGGATTCTTCTTCAAAAGAAAATCCAGATTTGAGGATGGGTACAAATTACTGTAATTTCTGAGTGTGTGGACATCCTTACCACTCCTACTCCACTCTTGAGAGACTAACAGGAGCCCCAGAATAAAAAGGATTTTGAGGTGCTGCAGTGACTGCAGAGGAGGGACATGAAGATTATCAGAGGACTGAAGCCCACCTCCAGTGAAGACAGGTTGTGAGAGTGGGGGTTGCTCAGCTTGGAGAAAAGAAGGCTTCAGGAAGACCTTAGAGCTGAGTCAAAGGGTTAAAAAATTTAAGAATTAGAAATGTAGCCAGCAAGATGTATGCAACAGGTCATATAGCAGGGCCCATTGTAATAATAAGAGGATCAAAAAAGAAACTAAGGGTTTAATCATTAATATATAGGTATAGAGCAAGACAATCCATCATGTATTTGACACTTAGCATTGTAAGAAATCAGAAAACCAAGACTTTTGATGCTCAAAGCCAAAGAAAGAGCCTGGACCATAACCAGACACAAAGACCTGGCAACAGGACAAAGTGGTGAGGAAGACATCTTTACTTCCTCCCACATGACCACTGACTCAAATCAAAAGGATCATCACCTCAATTAAAGAGAGAACTACACAACTGCAACAGACATTCAGCTAATTTACATACAACACAGGGACAGGTGATGAATATGTATAGGCATGTTAGGTAATTTTATGAATATGCATAATTTTTGGAAATAAATACAGAATCAAAGCTTTATGAATTTAGCACATGTCTTTAGGACACTAGTCCTCTGTGCTCCAGCACTGAATAAACATATCAATCTTTCAACCTCAAATTAGTTGAAAGGATTTTTCCATCTCACACCTTTAGTGCTTCAGAGCAGCCTGCCAGTACCAAAAGGGAGTCTACAAAAAAGCTGGACAAGGGCTTCTAAAAAGGACATGCAGTGATAAAAAAAGGGAAAATTGCTTAAAACTAAAAGAAAGTAAGACTAGATTAGATATTAGGAATTGTGAGCATGGTGAGGCACTGAACAAGTTGCCCAGAGAAGTAGTGGATCTGTCCCTGGAAATGCTTAGGGCCAGGTTGGATGGAGCTTTGAGCAACCTGGTCTGGTAGAGGCTGTTCTAGCCCATGCCAGGGTAGTTGGAATTGTAATCCTTAAAGTCTCTTCTTACCAAACCACTCCTTAAGTCCAGAAGACTATTATTTCTTAACCAGTAGTGCACAGCACTTGGAAAGACCAGAAAGTATCTGTGTATGTCCAGTAAAGCATACTTCTTGCAGCCACCTCCATTTCAGACAGATCTCCATTTCAGCAATTACTTTCCAGTGATTACCCTTTCTGCAAGCCAGTGTCTTCACCCTTAATATCAGAAGGCTGCACCTTCAAATAAGTGCTGGCAGACTCTAACCTGCAGACCCCAAAATCAGCATCCCTTGCCATCAGACACATTCCCTAATCATAATTTTTTAAAACTGAGCCTGTTAAACACAAAGTTGATATAAAACCCACCCCAATAAATTAGATTTCATGCTTTGGAAGCAGTCAACTGCCTTATTGTTGAATTAATGGTTTTCTTTTATTGGTTTTCTTTGCCTGGGTCACCTTCATGCTGGCCACTGAAGAAAACAGACCTTCTATTTCCAGGCTGGGAAAAAGACAACAACACAGAGCTATATAAAGGGAGGTTCATCTTTCTCTGAACTTCACACACATGGTAGACAAGTGCCTATCAACAAAAAAGCTGCTGCATAGCATGGAGACCAATATGACCATTTCATCACATCAGAAGAGATTACCTGAGCTACTGACTCCATCCCGAGCAGCTCATGTGCCCAGACAAGAGGATGTCCAAATTCATCTATGCACACACCTAACTCACAGCACGAGCTCCAAACACTCTATGCCAAGCCCATAACCCAGGACATTAAATGCTACCAGTGTAAGCTAAAAGTCAGCAAAAACCAAAGGCATTACTAATTAAGAACAATAACAGTAATGGGAATTTCTTAGGTTAAAAAGCTCAGGTGATGCTAAATGATAAACCATAATCCATAATTCAATGCACAACAAAGGAAGGCTAAAAAATCAGAAAATAATTCCTAGATTAAAAAACCCAGTCTTAAGCTCAGTCCAAGTTTCTCCCTTTTTCACCACACAAACTCAGCTCTCAGCCACCATTACTACCTTTACAATTGCAGCTGAGTTCCACTGTCTGTACAGCTTTGCAACCATTGCATCCCAGATGGCAAAGAGATCATTTGAGAAAGAAGAGGCCATCTGAAATCAGATGCTCAGGGTCACCATTTCCAGAGGTGACCAGACTCTCCATGCTTGAATCAGAGCCCATCCAAAAGCTTTCTCTCAAGCTGTCCCTTCCTAACCAAGGCTGCCACACCAGTTGGGTGTATCTAGCAAAGTCAAAGTATTTCTGTAAAAACTGTTTGAGTATTTTGTAAGAATTATCATGTGATATCAGAAGATACAGCATGGCCAGTCCCCACCCAAAACTCACAGGCTTCAATAAGGATCTGTTTAATGATAAGGGCAAATATTCCAGAGTAGGTTCCCTCTTCTGGAGTAGCTAGCCATCATATGTGTTTTCAAGAAGATGGGGTAAAAATTCATCATTAATCCACGTGGCACTTTTTCTATGGTGGCTGAGGGAAAACGTTCAAAGTCTCTCTCTGAAAACTTAATCCCTTCAGGTCCTTGACCTCCTCATACTGCCGATGCAAAAAATTTCCACTAGATGGTGTGGGATATGTAGGACATGTAACTATATTATTAGTGAATTCATATTCAGTAAATAGTATATCCCTAAATTTCAATTTTAATTCTCTTGCCTTTCGAGAGAGAAAATTAATTTATAGGAAAAGTAAAACACATTTCTTACAAAGCATTCATTCTACCCAGGATGTGTGCACACTGGTTTTACAGGAGGATAAAAGCAGTAACCCTGAAATCCTATTATCCAGTGAATTGCCTTAAAAATTAAGCATGCCATTTTATTACTTCAAGTAGGAAAAAAAACGCCAAAACAAGTAATCCCTTTGGAGAGGATAAATTACTTTTTTTTTTTCCTCTTAGGAAGTGAAAACACTAAGAAGTCCAAGAGAATGTAGAAAACCCTGAAGTTCAGTCCCATTTCAGCCCATATCTGAAGGGCTATTCTGCTTTGAAGATGTGACTTTCCTACTTAGGAATCTTCTACCAGGGGCCTGATGCAACAAGTGCTGTGGTCCTTGGCTTTGTCAGCACAGCACACACAGCACTCCATCCCCCTCCCTGGAGCTGTGACAGTGGGATCTGGAGAAGGAGGGGAGCAAATTAATTATCAGAACTACTACGCACATTCCAACACTTACTCTTTCATAAGAATTAGTCTCAAATGATCTACACAGCTACCACCAAGGACTCAATAAGGCTTGGGTACAATACAATTGTTAATTAAGACATAATTTCTTCAGAAATCTTGGGTGAGAAATTATTGAGTGAGAAAGAATGAACTCAGCTTGACTCTTGAATGAATTTCCAGAGTTCAGAATAAATAATAATAATTAAAAAGAGAAAAATCCTAATCTTCACATATCTTTAACCTTGGCAAGTAATAAAATAGAAACCATAAAGACAAAAAAACTCGCTTTAAATCCTACTGATATTTGTAGGCAATTTTCAATGCTGAATTGTGTATAAGTCCATTATACACTCGAGAAAATTTTAAGCAAGCACAGCAAGCATACATGATCTAAAGCAGAAATTAATTAATTCCTCTCTTACTAATAATCAGAAATAACAGAATAAAGTCAAAGTGCCACAAGGAAAAGAAGTGACATGGAAAGCCACCAGTTTTTTTCTTTTTGGGTGGAGCTCTTTGTGTCTTCCTTTTCTTACCTCCCTTAGATTCCCAACTCTCTTACTCTTAAGTGTCTTCTGAGCTCCATTTTTTTTCTTCCTCAGACAGTCACTTTGTCCCTTGCAGCTTCCCCAAAGAGGTGCAAGCAGTTTCTTGGGAACCTCATAACTTTATATTTTTTAATTGCTTGGAAGCTGTATTTGAGGGTCTTTCATTATTACTTTATAACTCACTGCCAAGCAGGCCAGTTACAGACCCAAATGAAGGGGTCATTCAGCTTTATTTTTAGAAGTCCATGAGGAGACAGCGATATTTCTGGAGCCAGACTATCTGGCAGCAGATGCACAGAATTACTTTATCAGGAGTTCTTGTCAAAAAACTGTCTGGAGTTTGTGATTTTATATGCTTTTAGAGTTAACTATCATAAAACAGGTAGCTGAGAATAAAATAAATGTTATTTGCTTATCCCACTTCAACAAAAACCCTGTGGGAAAAGTTTGTTCAGTATTCTTATAAATTATTACAAGGAATGTTCCAAGAAGGGGAAAGAAAGGGGGAGGGAGGGCCAAAAAAGTAATTTCATAATAAGGTGGATTAGCATGACTGCAGATATAATCCATACCCACCTCAGGAGGGGGTGATGTAATGCAGTCACCCCAAAACCATCTCTTTCCTACTGCCAGGCTGTGGCATGCAACTTCTCATAGTCAGGTGCTGACTATGAGAAGAACATCTTAAAACGCCATCAACAAGTGGGTAACAGCTGCCACTCCTGTACTAAAGTGTGCTAACAGGGAAATTCAGGAACAGCAACCACTCCTTTTAGCCTCCTGTGTGGTGTTCTAAAGCATATATCAAGTTAAGCCTGTCTTAGCTTCTAACAAAGCCAATATTGAACCTTCTCAAGGGCTTCTCTTATGTTTCTAACTCTTGCTGTCCTTTACAGGGACATCAATTACAGCCAACTTCCTACTAATCTATCTACAAAAGGTTTCCAGGATCACCCCCATCTATCCTATAGCTTCAGCTAATCACGATTATCCCAAAAAATGCACTGTGGTTTGTCTGTGAAAAACAGTAGATGCATTTCTATCTTTAGAAAATCACATGTTTAAAAAAATGACAGGTAAGAGGATCTCACAGGGTAGCCTGTGATCTTTTAGCTTTTAATCTTCCCATGCAGTGAAAATTGCATTTTCAAGGGCCAGTCCCTGACACCATGGCTGGAGTGAAAGGAGATGACAACCTCCAAGCCAGAACACTGAAGCACCACATGAGCACCATAAGAGTGCAGGGGAGAGTAGATTTTCAGATAAGAGTTAAAGGACACTGTGAGAACAAGAGAAGAGATTATTATAGTGATTACTTGATAAACAGGACAGTGCAAAGAGATGTAATACAGCCTTGTGCAATATGAAGAAGCATAAGAGACTAGTATGCAGGGGGCAGACAACAGAGCTTCAGACCGAAGTTTTAAAACAAAATGTTTTGTAAAATCTATACACGTTACTCTCGAAAGGACTTAATTACTCCAAAATATTATGCCACATGTCCTGCTTCCTATACCAGCAGACCACTCACAGTGATGATGATTATGTGTCCGTATCATCTCACTCACATGAGATGATATGGACACATAAAATCATCGACTTAATTAATTCTTGCATAAATCAAGAGAAAACCACATCCACAAGACTACAGCTGACACAGAAAGGAGGCAGCAGCAGACTTGTTCAGCATCACATGGATGCTGAAGCAGTCTGGAGCATCACATCAGCAGACTTCACCCAGCCTGAGGGCCGAAGCAGCAGCTTCAAACACAGTCCCTTCCCCGTGCTCCACTCTGGGGCAGTGCCCATCTGCTGTCTCAGAAGCTGGTGAAGCCTTTCACCCACAGGTCTGGCCCATTTATAGCCCAGAGAGGCTGACCTCTTGCTGACTGGGAACAAGCGGTGTGGGAATCAGTTCTGGTTGTTCCAGGCCACACTGAGCCCTAACCAGCTGCTGGAGTTCACACCTGATCCTGCTTGCCAGCCCAGGTGGAGCCTACAGCAGGACCAGTTTCAAGTCTGAGCTAATACCAAGCTGTATTTCATATTGTGATTTGCTTTGCTGAGGTCTGGACAAGCCTTGGGGATGCCATAGCACCAAGACAATCATAGCCACCGGAGAAAGAGCAACTCACTAATCAAGCCCACTACCCTGTTTCTCCTCAGAACCACGTTTAGCTCCTTTTAATTTATTTGCTGGGCTCCATATTACAAGAACTTATATTTTTTGCCCTTGACACCCTCACTGCAAAGCTACTCCACAGTATTTTTTTTTAGAGATGTTCTTTTCCATTTCTATTTAAAAATGTCACTCAGATGCAATGTCCTTTTCTCCAAAATGTCTCCCTTGGCTTCAGATACGCATTCCAGATTTGTACTATTCCTAAGGGGGGGAGGGGGGGGAGAAATAGACTTTTATATTCAAGCCACTTTTTTATTCGAGCAGCACAGCCCATTGGACTTAGACAAACTAAGGAATCAGATTAATGCGGTCTGTCCTTTCCAAACTCAAAACCTTACATGCATGTTTGTACATATCTTTCCATGCATTTTAATTTGTGAGAAATCAATCCAAGCCTATTTGCTGGAGCCAGCTGTTTTAATGGCCTCATTACTTCTCCAAACCCACATCTCAATAAGGCTGGGGAATCTGCCAAAAGATTTGGCTGAAACTCTTACAAGGCCCCCATGACAAATGGTAACTATCATTTTATTATCTCAGTGATAGGAAAGTCTGGTTGAATTCTCCAGTTCTGGATGATTAAAGAAGAGGGACGAGTTTCTCCTTTCCACCCATCACTAACAAGAAGATTTTGACTGGACATTCAGGCATTTCCTGAATTTGAAATACATACTCTGTCACCTCTAGGCTCAAACTCTGGAATTCTTAGTAAATCAGGCAAAACCCCTGGGGTACATTCAAACAACAGAGCACCTGCTGCCTATTATGTTCCTGAAATGAGAGTTTCATCCTCTGATCTTTGCACTCTGCCAGGACACTGCTGGTTTTCCACCACAGCAGTTAAATGAAGACACTCACCCAATACCACGCAGCACAAAGAGTGGCAATAGAAGCTACAGAGAGCCCCAAAGGCGCTCCCTCAGAGTTCAAGCTCACTTCTCCAACACCTGAAGCTGACTGGTTCAGGTTCAGACTGCAGAAAGTCAGGTTTCTGAGCAGACAAATTGGAATGGCTGAAGTTCTCCAGGAAACCCTAGGATGGAATGTTTCTGAGAGAATATATCTGCTTTAGTGCCCACTTCCATGCAGACAGTTGTTTTGCAGTGACCATTACTGGTGGAGATTCAGTGGAGAATTAACCCTACCCTACTATTCAACCGAAAGAAAAAGATCTTTCTTTGTTTTAATTACTTATTGATATTTTATGAGACCGAAGGAAAATTGCATATGAGAATGAAGAAGTTCAAGTTGCTTGACAGTATCAATTTTATCCAATTCTTTTAGAAAATAGTAATTTCCACTTAATTGCACTAGAAGGAGCCCAAATTATAAGAGCTTTGGCCTAAAACTTGATTCTGAGACTTGCTTAAAATGAAGCCTGATGTGCATTGCCTGCTTCCCTGCAGCCTTCTGTTTGCTGGCCCTATCATTGTATTTCCATCACTTCTGACATGTTACTTGAAGTGCTGCAATAATAACGAGCAAGAAAATGTGGGATGGGAGAGAACAACAACTGAGACGTTAAAAAAACCATGCATGAGGCAAGGGATATCTGAAAGAGCAGGAAAACAGGAAACTGCTTCTGTGCAGAACTCCTGCTCTTATAAGACTGCGTGCATGTATCACAAAATCCCTGCAATACACATAGACCCCCTGAGAAGGTTTCTACAACTGAATTTCTCCTTTACCTCAAAAAAGTATTTCAGCTGACAACTTTTCAACTGCTTGACATTTCAAGCTTTTCCTATTACATCAAAAAATGACATCTCTGAGCTCCTATAGATGACCTTCCACAGCACCAAGGGAGATTCTGTTAAACATTAAAACATTTACATCTGAAAAATCTCTCATATAAAAGAGTTTCTCTGATCCTGAGTTTTACTCACCATAACACTGAAAAACAGCTCTGCTCAACAGCAGCTGCACATTACAGGGAGCCCCAGCTCTCCACACCACCAGCCCAGGAGCCAGGAATGGGCTCCCAGCAGGGACAAGCCTGAATGAAGTGCAATGAAAAGTCCACTATTTAAAGGTTTCCTGTAATACCAGCAAGTCATCCTGGAAGTTTTGCCACTGACTACAAGTTAAAGAGGCCTCCTCACACTTAACTCTCCAGCAGTGTGGAAATCATTCAATCCCCAGGATGCATCCAGACCACATGGAACCAAGAGAAGAGGCATGGCACCTCTGCTGTTCAGGCACTCAGACTCATGCACTGGGACATGATACAGAAGTAAATACAAATGGAGTTTAAAGCATCAGAGAAGGAGAGGAGAAATGAATTCTCTCTACAGAGACGACTAAAGAGCTGCAATCCTACGAGAGGTCTCCCCTTTCTCACCAGATCATGTTGTTGGTAACTCCTCCCACGCCTCTCCCTCTTCACCGGACCAAGGCAGCCCAGGATATATTACTCTAGCCTCTATTAAAGATAAAATCAAACTCATCCTTCCTAGGATCAACAGCTAAAGAAATCACCTCAACAATATTCTCAAGTTCTGAGCAGAATCCAACTCAGTTTTTATGACCCATTACCCAGGTATCTCACCAACTATGTCATGTTGTCTCTAGCATATTTATTAACTAGTGATGTTCCAAGCAATGTTAGCATAAAAAAAAATATATCAACATTTACACTTTTTCTTCCCAGGTTGTCTTCAGACACTTGGCTAGAATTCAAACTTGGAATTTAGTGCTCTTAATTGTGAGGTGTTTTCCTATTGGGCTCTGATATTAGACTGCTGGCGCCTACCAACTCATAAATTTGTCTCTACTTTTTTAGTATTTTTCACACATCTTGTCTTAGAAAAGGTTCAAAAGTTCAGTAGAAAAATACTACTTATCTCTCTGTTTGCTGAAAAGTCTTACAACAGATAATGTCAAGAAATTTAACACAATTATGACAACTAAATTACGCACCACTACATAGATCTTGTAAGGTTCCAGAAAACATTGTAAGTAATTAACTGTTATTAAGAGGTTTACAATGCCTCACCAACACATACTGAGACCTAAATCTGAACTGCTAATAAGTGCATCAGTAAATTTTGTAAGGAGTCAGATTGAATTACACCATGGGAGGATGTCACTTAGTTTGCTTATTGCTTTTCTAATTGATAAAAGAATACTAACAGCTGATTCTTTACTAATCTATTAATCCTAGAGGACTTTGTAAAAGATTTTTTCATAGTATAAGAAGCCTTTTTCTCCCTCTGTCCCATCACCATCCACCAACAAAGGCACAGAGAGATTTGGGTCTTCTCTTTCCTTAGAGAAGAAACAAGTGTGGAGGGAAGGAAGCACAGGGTTAAAACCTGTGCTTGGAAGAAGTTATTTTTCTGTCAAGTGGGATGGAATATGCCAACTGGTACAAAGGTACTTTCAGTGTACACTGAAAAGAATACAATGTACAGGAAAATGGAATAGAAAAAAACAATCTTCATTTAATGGCCAAGTGACCTACAGATATTTTAAAGTGTTCTCGATTCAAAAAATGAGTATGTGAATAAATTTGCAAAAAAAAAACAACAAACAAATGAATAAAATATACCCATAAAAACAGAGTGGCTCTCTGGACCTACTGGATTTTCTTCACTAAATGCAGGATATTATATGCAGAAATGAAACCTAGTCAATATTACTTTTCCCTCCTACTTCTTGCAAGGAATCTGTGCAAGGAGATTGGGTGAAGTTGATCACCAAAAAAAAACAAATTAATTTAATTAGTAAACACATTCAAGCACCAAAACAATAATTCCCTAGAATCAAATTCTCCCTTTCACATTGGGCTAAAAGAAAATCACTTCTGTTAACAGAGAATATTTATTTTTAAATTCCAAACTCATGTGTACCCCCTAGCACTTGTACCTCTGAAACTCTATGAGTAACAGACTTGGGTTGGTAACAGCTGAGTGGTGTCCAACTTACACTCCTTCAAAAATTACCATCCACCTGTACAAATCCCCTACTGTTGCCTGGTGATGTAACTGCTTAAATAGGAGCCAACAGTACAGGCCAGATAATGACAAGTGTCAGCTAAAACAGAAAAAAGAACAAACTAATCAATTCTCCCAGGATAAAAAATAAGTAGTTATGTTACTAATTAAGCTGGGACAGATTTTGTTTATTTGGTGTTTTGTTGGTTTTTTTTAAGAGATTGGGATTGCATGGCCAGGTGGTGGTAGCAGAGGGGCTACAGGGGTGGCTTCTGTGAGAAGCTGCCAGAAGCTTCCCCCATGTCTGACAGAGCCAATTCCAGCTGGCTCTGGGACAGGCCTGCCACTGGCCAAGCTGAGCCCATCAATGATGGTGGTGGCATCCCTGGGGAAACATTTAAAGAAACTGCTTGGAATAAGAGCAGCCCTGAGAGGAGTGAGTATGTGAGAGCAACAACTCTGCAGACACCAAGGTCAGAGAGAAGGAGGAGCAGGAGGTGTTGCAGGAGCCAGAGAGATTCCCCTGCCCTGTGGTGAGGCTGTGGGGAGGCAGCTGTGCCTCTACAGCCCATGGGGGCCTGTGGGGGAGCAGAGATCCCCCTGCAGCCAGTGGAGGATCCCACCCTGGAACAGGTGGATTCCCAACAGAGGCTGTGACTTGATGGGAAGACCACACTAGAGCAGGGTCCTGGCAGGATCTGTAGAAAGAGGAGTTCACACTAGAGCAGGATTTCTGACAGCATGTGTTATCTTGTGAGGGACACATGCTGGAGTAGCCTATTCCTGAAGGACTACACCCTATGGAAGGGACCCATGCTGGAGCAGTTTGTGAAGAGCTGTGTCCCTGGGAAAGACTCACACTGTGAGTCTGTGGAGCATTGTCTCCCATGGGAGGGACCCCACAGTGGAGCAGGGGAAAAACGGGAGAAATCCTCTCCCTGAGGAGGAGGGAAGGGTAGAGACAATGTATGATGAGCTGATCACAGTCCCCATTGGCTATCTCCCTATGCTGCTGGGAAGGGGAAGAAGAGAAAACGGAAGTGAAGTTGAGCCCAGGAAGAAGGGAGGGATGGAGGGAATGTATTTTAAGATTTAGTTTTTATTTTGCATTATCCTGCTCTAATTTACTACCTATGAAACCAAACTAATCATCCTAAGCTGGGTCTGTCTTACCCATGACCCACTCCCTGTCATTATCTCAACCCATGATGTTTCATTATATTTTCTCTCCCTTCCTAGCTGAGGAGGGGAGTGATAGATAGAGCAGCTTTGGTGGCTACCTGGTGTCCAGTCAGGGTCAACCCACCACATATAGTCCAGGCTTTTACTAGAAGAAAACCACTGTGTCAGTGAGTTTGTGACAACATTTTTAAGTTCCCCAGAAATTTTACAAAGGTATAGGGAACAAAAAAGCCAGACAAAAATGTTTAGAGCAATTTTCAATTAATTATATTGCCTCCTAGAATAACAAAACTAAATCATGGTTAGGGCCTAGAGAAAGTCAGATGGATAATGATTTATCTTCACAACAGCACAGAAAATCAGTGTCACTAATATGTTTCCCCATTCACTGAAAGAAACTGAAGCTGAACATCAGGTTAAAAGCCTTTTCAGTTGTGCAAATACAAATATTTAGTAAAGTTGTCAATGACTCTTCATACAATTATTACACAATGTCTACAGTTATTAGAAAAGCATTTTCAAGTAAGAGAAAATGATCATGAGTTACTACTTAATGAGCTACTAAGGAAAGCAAATCTTATTAACATAATGCATTCACCTCAAAAAAAGAAAGAACACAGATATTTGTAACAGTGACAGAAGTGATCTAAAAATTTGAGTACTTAGTACTCACTCAGTAAAACTACTACCATAGTAAAAACTACCAAATATCAGAGAAAGATCAAGTGCTAAAGCCAAAAGCATACACACAGTTCTAAAGGGAACAGGAAATAATATTCGAAAAATCTGGAAAACATCAAAAAATGCTCAGAGGATGCAATACAAGCCATTAAAAAGATAGCATGTGTATTAGGATGAACTGAAAGACCATCAGTCTTGAAATAAGAGTTTTGATGATTTTCAAGTCACAGGCAAACAACATCCTGAAGGAAAGCAATTGTTTTGAATGAGAAGTAGTGGAAACAATTATCAGTGGTGCCTTGGCCCTGCAGCTGTAGGATGTGCTACACTCTTATTCACAGCCTTAAACACAAAGGATTAAAGAGACAGGAAAAGACAAAACTCCAGCACCAGGCAGACATCTGAGTTAGTAAATTAAGCAATTTGTTCTGTGATCACAAGGACAGCCAGCGTCTGCAGAAACTCAGTTTTAGACTGAAGAGAGTAACTGGCCTTTCGTCTGCAAATTAAGCAGTATTGTGCAGCCACATCTAAAAGACATTAAGTAGTGCCAAATCTCATTTGAGATTTGAGATGGTTCATCCTATTCCTTTCTCCGTGGAAATGCTATCCAATTTAAGTCACAGTCCTGTGCTTCTAGGACAATGCTGTGTGCGCACATAACCAGCTCCATTCACCCAGCACAGCCAACAGGAGCAGCTTCTCCAGAGCCACCAGCAGAGACTGCCCTGGTGCTCTGCATCCTGTATCCATGACTGCCAGCAGTTCCTCCAAACACAGCTCCACCTTCACCATGGATCTCCCGTTATAAAAGCAAAACAGAAACAAAAAACTCACCCACAGGACTGCCCTTCCCCACAAACCATTCAAGCATCTCTACTTTAGAGAATACAAGCTCTTTTTTCTCCAGAAAGTCTTTTCAGCCCACCTGTGAACAGAACCAAACACTAGACATATCAAAGCAGAAATCTAGGCATAAACACAACAACTGATCAGTCTCATTCCAAATTCAAGCTTGTTCTTTTCATACCTGGAAAATGAAATCTTTCAGGATGGAGAAGTTTCTCCACCCTATAGCAGCTCATGCTTGGCCTACGATGCTTCCACAAAATGCATCTTCATGAGGTTTTATTGACTTTTTTAATGCATCCGAAGAAGGCACTAAAAGTTTCTAATTTTCTCAGATTGTATGATATTATTAGGTGTCCACCAAAATACGAATTGAACTATAAGAGAAGGAAGTCTCACCATACACTCCAAAGGTACACAGTGATATATGTTTTCAATCAACATAAGGAGCCAATGAGCAATTTCCTGACTCACACTTCTCCCTCTCTCATTCCTGTACTTCCTCCTACACTTTCGGTGCTCTTAAATAGAACAGATGCTCCTATGAATCCCACAAGAAGTTGTTAATATACAGTCAATTATTTGCAACATCTGGTAATAACAATACTCATTTGAAGTCAGCAGCTGCTGGCAAAGGTCAAGATGACAAAGGCATTGACCTCTGCATGATATCAGCAGCTTCTGCCCTGCTTCTTCAGTGGGTGGGGTGAGTCCTGCCTATGCTCAAGCAACAGCCTTGCTCTGATGGTGTCTACAAAAATAGTAATTCACTTTAAAACTCTGATACAATTTTAACAACAATATTTTTTTCCCATTTTTTTCTCTTGATTCTCTTTTCTGGTTAGAAGAGAGGAGGGTTAGGCAGAAAATCTGCCCAAAAGCAGCATCTGTGTAGTCACAGCTGGGAAGAGAGCAAGGACTGTGCCAAGCAGGGAACAGCAAAGGAGAGGAAGTCAGAGCAAGGCTTGCCAGCCAGATGATCCCCTTGAACCACTGCTTTGCAACCAGCCACAACCAGAAGCACAGTTATAGCAAGGAGCCATAGAAGCATAACCCAGAGCCAAGGGATGAAGAACATCAGGCTGAAGGACAGGGTTAGAAGAAATATAAACACCACAAGATCAGGTGTGCAGCCTGTAAGTGTCAGTATTTTCAGACCAAAGCACTGCTGCACACCTGGGTTAGCAATGGCCCATCCACGTTACCACCATCTACTCCTGCTGATGCCAACCATTCCCAGAACTTCCCCAGGAGCAGGAATCTCTTCTTCTACATATTTTTAATACATGTCTATTTCTCTATGTCTGCTAATTTTCTATTTGCAGCCCTCCATGCTCTCACTGACTGACACTCCCACATGTTGCTGTTTATACAGCACTGGTATTTGGAAACAGATTCCTACTCACTTCCTTTCATTATTCAGGCAGGCAGTGTGACACCCTGCCTACCACTCACCTCAGGATTTTATGCTGAGGATTATTCAGCTTTTAGTCTGTGCTATAAATTTCCTGCCATGTCCCACAGAATGCCAAGTCCTAGTAGTAAAACACTGTTGGTGTGATGCCCCCATCAGCTGACATGGGAAAGACTTTCCTTTAAATTTCACAACAGGACAGGACCTAAAAGGCCCTCAAAGATCTTGCATATTTCTGTAAGCTCCTTATACTGCTCAAGAACTCTAAAATACCAAAAACAAGCACCCATTTACATTCATGAAAACCTGTCCTGAAAGCAGAACTAGACACAGAAGGCCAGATTGCAGGCAGGACCATCCTTTGATGAGAACAGATCTGAGCAAGACTTTGGGAACAGATTTGGTGAACAGGAAAGTTCTGCTGCTATGCAGGTTCAAAATGCCATCTCTGATCTCCCAGGACTGGAGAAAGAGCACAGCACAGCTGTCAGAGGGCAATGCAGATCCAGATCACCAAGCAGTAGCACCACACCCTTATTCATGTGCTCTTGCACCACCAGGGAACTGGCAGAACAAACTGTAGGATCCCATAGACTGCAAAATGAGGTTTCTATTCTTCTCTTCTGTCATTCTGTAGTCCCTTGGAGAAGGGCAAGACCAAACACAGCATATAGTGCTGAAAAGGTCCAGCTCCTTTTGAGGAAGATGTTCTTAGAAGCACAATCCCAGCTAAACCTTCATACTAACAGCCTCATGTACATATGTACAGACAGACAGACACCATAGCTCCAGGGACTGAATTGGTGGCAGATAATTCCTCAAGAAGACAGGTAGACCCGTGCTGAGAAACAAAATAGAATACTCCTGAGAATGTATTTTGGGTCCTAAATCTCTCTCATTCAAAGCTTTTGTCTACTCTGCACTTCAGTCATTTCAATAGTTCAAGAAAATATCTAATAAGAAGTACCAAGAGATGTAACAGGTCAGGAACATTTCAAAATGTCAAAATGCCTTCATCAGTGTGTATTCTGCAGAAACCTTCATATGCATAAAATTAAAAATGCTTCCCTCTGTTCCACACACTCCTTAGTTCACAATGGAAATACAGAATACCAAAGCTTCCATCTGCTTTTGCAGTGCCAGACCCTAAAATGTTGGACATAGATTAGAAAAGTCTTTAAATCTTTCAGTAACAAGACCTTAAGGAAAAATAATCTGTATAATTAGGTAAAGATCAACAAAATTACATACAAATTCCTACTGGGTTTTGTTACTTGGTTTTACATCAAAGCCATCATATTCTTATGAAATGTTTTGAGAATAGCATTTTGATTATATATGCAGTCTACATAACCAAAAAAGTTAAGTGAATTTTTCATCTAGATTATGTACATTTAATGTAGAATCTTTAAAAAACAACATGAGCACATACTTCAAAGCAAAAAAATAATAGACATTTCCTCTTCTGTGATAGACTATTATGAAAATTCAAGCAAAACGAAAAAGGCATAGCTATCATCACTTTTTACCTGGGCTTTTTAGAATGTATCAAACAATTGGAAAAAAGAGAAACAGTAAATCTGCACTAAATGTCACAAAGAAGCTATGTGCTCTAACAGAAGTGTTGGGGGAGGGGGGTGTATTTCTTTACTTTTTAGAAATAGCTTATTCCATTGAAAACACCATCTTCCTTTCACTCTATAACAGAAATCTTAGGGCTATATATTTAAGTACTGGTCCCCTTTAGGGAGGACAACTACAGATACATCGATGCACAACCAAATTCTCCTCCCAAATTACAGAACTTGCATTAAGTTTATGTATATAAAAATTTGAGTTTATATAAAAGCCAAGTTAGCTTTATGCATAGAAAAGCACAAGAGCAGACCAGTAGGACACTGAGCAAAAGTACCGCTACAAAATTGATTGGAAAAAGTGAAAACACAATAAACCTGAAAATGTCATCTTAGAGCAGTTTCATACAGAAATTAATTCAAAGTTAGGGAACATTATAAAAACATAACTGAAGTACAGTAGTAACCAAGAAATAAAGTGTTTTATGAATCCCTTCAAATTTCTGCATATGTTTCTACTAATTTTTACTGCAAACATCAAGAAGCACTAGCAGATTTCTTCAGTCAAGGTAAAAACGAAACAAAAAACTTGGTGCACTAACT
Organism: Thryothorus ludovicianus; assembly: GCA_013397245.1. Taxonomy (NCBI): domain Eukaryota; kingdom Metazoa; phylum Chordata; class Aves; order Passeriformes; family Certhiidae; genus Thryothorus; species Thryothorus ludovicianus. The sequence continues at coordinate 20,199 of VZTB01012118.1, read as the reverse complement.
TGCCTGCTAATATATAAGATATTTGAATACAGAATATTCAGTTTATTTTGGATCTAGTTAACTTAGAAGTCAGGCACAAAAGTGCCTAAAAGAAGCACTCAAGTCAAAACTGTATTTAAGAACTATGTGAACAGGACTAGGTTTCTGAATATATGGGGCATGTAGAATTTCCACTAAAACCAAAGGTCTTAATATATTTAAACAAAAACAGGGACATGTAAATGAGATGCACTCCTTTCAGCATTCACATACTGATGCTGGCCCTAATTGTGCATATAAGGTATATTCCCTTCCATTTCCAGTTTTCATGTGACTGGTTCTGATATAAAGACGTAAATTGAATGAGACCTTGAGATTTAAAAGTTGATCACAATTAACCATTTTATTGTGGATACAAGTGTCACTAAGGTAATAGAAATGCCATAACCCCTTAAATTCAACAGAAAATTCACCCACAGGAAAAAGCACGTGTGCTTTGGATGAGAAATAATTTCCAACATTTTATAAAATTCCTCTCCTTAATCAAAAATCTCAGCTGAAAACTGCCTGGAATCAAGTGAATAGATAGATGAAGGTATATGTAAAACCATAGGAAGTCATCATAAGAAGTTTTACTGTCAAAAGAAGTTTAAGTTCCAAGAACCATAAAATATTACAAAGTACACAATAGTAATATATTTTAAAATTTGCTGTGACATTCCCAGATTTGAGTATGAAATGTTGCTCTTCACCTTCTCATATGAGCAGGCAAAAACCTCCAGACTTCTAGACATGCTGCCAATGTGTTCAGATAATAACAGTAATCTCAATAAAGCAAATAGTTTTTTACCAAAGCCCTTCAAAACTCCAAATCACATGAGAATTAGCCTCATGACAGGAGTGCAGTGGAGTTTGTTGTCCTTTATTCACTTTGCTAATATGAGTGAACACACTAATAAATACCTTTCCTCATCCATGCTATTACCATAACAATGAAATGACATAGGCATAATTTCTTACCTTTAGGAAAAGCAACACAAACAGAATAATCATAAACCTTTTTTTATCTAGAAACCACTACAACATTTAAAAATTACTTTAAGATTCAAATACGTATTTTTATGGAACAAAGTAGTTTAAGATATCCTATACATCTGCCCTTCATTTAATTTACATATGTCTTGAGGTCTCCTAAATTAAAGCAATGAAGTCAATGATAGAATACTTTCTAGATGGTTATTTAAAGATTAGTAGGTTGTAAATCTGGACCTCTGTCTTGTTAGAAATGTTCTTATAATATAATGTTCTCATTACCAAGCTTACTTTAGGCAGTTAGGAAAATGAAGAGTCATCACTGGCATTGAGTGAAATCTTCATGTGGCAAAGGGCGTCTTGGAGCCTTTCCACACCTCTCAGTTGTATTGGATTTACTCTGAAGATGATCTACTACACATGCTTCCTCTAAAGTATATTAAATACTTGTAAAAAAGGTAAAACTAGATGATTGCAAAAAGCGTAGCAAGCACTTCTATGACTGTCATATGCTGCTAGCTGCCAGTTTTTCTGCCTTTTGCTCATTGTTACTCTACAACACCCATTAGCCTGGCTACAACATGCTCGGGTTCTACTGAGCATCTGAAAAGCTCTTCTAACAAAAAGCTGCTAGATTAAGAGAAATAAACAGCTAATGTACCAAACTGTATTTAGGGCACTCCAAAATCTTGTCATGTCATTTCAGCAGCTTTAGTTCTCTGCATCTTCTGATGGTTTCCTGTTTTTTTTCAGACCTACTATTTCTAGGTGTGCCAGGTGAGAAGAACACAGACCTTCTGAAAATAGATGGTTTGACAGAGATTGCACATTTCTGGGAAACTCTTACCTTCAATGGGAACTCACATCTCATTCTGAAAAACTTAAGTGTAAAATGTTTTAGGAGGATCTCAAAAGATGAGAAATATCCTAGGCAGCATCTTTTATTCAAAACACAGTTAACACAAAATACAACAAAAGCACCAGGATCTTATGAAATTCAAATAATGTACTCTCAAGTTTACCACACAGCTGTAGAGAAAAGTTATAAGCTAGAAAGAGGAGAAATGCCTTAGTTTGGCACTAGGAAACCCTCGGCAACCAGGCAGGAGTGCTCTGTAGCACTCCTGTAGGTAGAGAGATCTGTGGCTGCCTCCATGGCTGTTTGTGTCTGATTTGCCTTCAGAGCACACCAACAGCACTGCCAATTACAGAAATAGTTCTTGAAATGTGAATATGGGTGCTTTGAAAACTGAACTGAGACCAATAACTCATTTTGTAGACATCTAGCTAGTTATTTGGATGTTAATGTTCTTCAGCCAGTAAAACCAAGACTGTATTTAAACCAGTACCCTAAGAGAGAATAACACCATTTCCTCACTGCCTACCTCATCAGCCACTTAATGCTTCCCAAAGCACCAAACATTTTCAAGTGCAAATATTGCTATACCTCCAACTGTTGCTATGCAACACTAGGTCTTATATTTCCTAGAACCATGATGAAAGCTGGACTCCTGGTCCTTAGCTTAACTAGTATTACTCACCACCATATCACACATGATTTGGATTAATACTCATTGAGGAAACCAGGTTATAGTCCTTAACAACTTACACAATCCAAGCTCTACTCCAATGTATTTTCACTCCTCATTTAATATTTGATTCTTTTTTGAACACGACCTGCCCTGCAATTTTAAGAGAAACCATCTGAGCTCTTCATTCAGCTATATTATAGTCATTTTGCTTCAGAATTATTCCCACAACAGCACCAGGCATGTCTTAGGGATAATTGTGTTTTATGGTTATATAAGTTAGTGTTGCTGGAATGCAAGAGGAGTAAGAGCACCGTGTGCACACAAGGTTCATAATGCAGCCCTTCTCATACCCGCAGGAGAAGGAATCCCATCCCAAAACAATCCCACAAACACAACTTATCTTCAGGCTTTCTGGACAATAATTCACCATATCAATCAGCATAACTTCCAGTAGTATAACTTTCAGCATAACAGCAAGAGGGTTTTTCTTCTTCCTAAGGCAAATTATTTGCTTCTCTGTAGACATGCAGACATTTTTAGTGCCACTTCTGGGTAATCAGCTCTATCAGACAGATGGTATACTTTTTGAAACAAGTGACACGGGTTGTCTGTTTCACCCCAAATTGGGGCAATTCATTTTGATAAGAATTTAATTCTTTTAATACAGATTGTTGGCATCTGGCGTTATATGAATTGATTGCACAGAGAAATCAGGTCAAGATCAGCTCTGGGTAAGAAGACTGACAGATCCAATAGTGAACTCCTGTCACTGCACATCAGCATGAAATTTAGCTAACCAGAGTATGACCAAGCCCCAGCAAAGACAGAGGATGTGTTACATTTGCCCACACCAATGCATTTTAAGAAACAGGTAGAAAAAGAAGAATACTGGTAAATGCTTTGCCATTTCACTTGGGTAGAACAGCAGCAGCAGAGTCCTTTTCACCATGTCTTACAGCCATGTTTCCTGGTATCTGGGCTTCACAGTGCCTCAGTTAAAGAAGAGAGCAGTCAACAAGGAGCAATGACAAGACTGATATAGTTTCACATAAAGTACATATTAAAAAAAAATAATTTAAACCATTTAAGTGTAGTAGATTCAACAATTGATGGTCAGGATCATTGAAAAGTTCCAAGAACAGCACAGCATTCACACTGTATGTACAGCAATTTCCAAAGCAATTTTCACCAAATTGGTTCACCTAGTTTTGCTCCAGACTTACTAGGTGAGCGTTAATTTCTTTGCCACATTAGAAAGCTTTTAAGCGGGGCTGTCATTGTGGAGAAAACCATCTCAGTTCAAGTTAAAACTGCAGAGAGGTTTTGAGAATGTGAACAAAATTATGACCAGACCTCGAAATATTTTTTTTTTCAGATTTGGTATGTGCAGGGTGCAAGACTACAAAACTGATGCATGGCACAGTAGGTTTGTCTATCCTTTGCATATTAATACAATCTATACATATTCTATTTTCTATTTACATTATTGTATAGCATCTGGACTAGACCATTTGAAAGCAGTTATGAATCTAATACAAAACGGACACTTTCCTGCACACCTCAACTATTTTCTGACAGTTCTGCTAGAGTCACAACCACAATAACAAAATTGGTTTCCCACCAATGAGAAAAACCAATTCACCATTAAGCAGTTTCATCATATAAAGCTCTTTATTCACTGAAAATTAAGGGAGTCAAGTCCCCAACTTACAAAATCAGAACATAAAAGCAGCAAGTTTGTGCTGTTCCCTTTTTTTAAACAGTGCTCCCAACCCTAAGCACTGGAAAAATATAATAACACAATAAAAAGGTGGAGTTTAGCAAAAGAAGTTCAGAGGTGGTTTTTATTCAATCTTCACATATTCACATTTTTCATTGTAATGACAAAGGCAAGGAATTATTGTCACTTGTGGAACTAATGCTGCATCTCTCACAATCACAAGACTTGGAGATGAAACTGCAGAGAGCAACATGAACAACTGGGTAAAATCTCAATACCAAAACTCAATCAAAGCATTTCAACATCCCCATCACAGCCAGTATCCAACAACCAGCTGCAGGTGACACCACAGTCCTTTGTGACCCCTTCACACACCACTGTTGGGCTCTACCACCACCTCTCCCTCCACAGGTCCCATGGGATGGTCCATGGCTCAAGTTTACGGGCAAGTTTCTTTAAGCAGAAGAGCAGGAAGATACATGTTCTTTCTAATGCATCTGGGAACAGCAGAGGACATCAAGAAGGGGGAGAAGGGAAAGAACAAAGCCAGGAAAAGAGAAGGCCTGCAAAGTTTGTTGTAGCCTTCATTCAAACACTACAATATGCAGAACACTTAGAGGACAAAAAACACCAAAAATTCTGCAGACTGAGACTGACTCTTCAATTCCACTAAAATCTGGGTTTGCCTGAAGCAGTTATTCAACTTCAGCAGACAAAAGAAAGTGAGCCGAGAAAAGTCAGTTCTTCTTTCTGGTGATCTGCACTTCTTTGGATTTTTTACTTTAATGTGGAAATAGGAATTTTTGTATACCTTGAGGTAACTTTTGTTGCACAGAGCGTACCAGTCAAAATACTTTTTTAAAATAATAAGACATAAATATAACCTTTTTCAAGAAAACCAGCAAAATGGTCAAATGATATTGCAAAATTGTGCCTTTTTGAAACAACATTGAGAGGAAAAATGTTTTAAACCACTGTTAACTACTAAACTTCTGTTCTGTTTGACAGTAGGCAACAGAAACAAAACGTGAAATTTTGTACCAGCTGAGGAAACAGTGGTGGTTTTTACATAGAAATTATTAGAACAGGAGTTTGGAGCTCCTACCAGACATTTAGAACACAGAATACATCATCACCTAGTATATTAGGAGTAGAGAAGGATCCTCCTTACACTCAGCCTCACTTCATACAGGTTTCTTTCTAAAGTAAGTTCCTCTGTATTGTACTTTGAAGGACGTTGCAATGAACTTGCACTTCACTACTAACATTGCATTTAGCGAACTATTGTGAAATTTCAGACTCAGAAGTTATTAATTCCTGTATGTGTTAGTTTTATAGTAAAAGAGTGGCAAGTAGCCACTAATAACTTTCAGTATTTGATTGAAGCAAAACTTGGAAGCCCCCAAAATCTTTTAAAATATCCAAGTATGTAGTAAACGCAGCAAATAATCTCATCAAAATGAAAACTGATGTACAACTCTGACAGCATAAATCTTCAAGTTAAAACTGCATAAGAGAAAGACGAGGGGATCACATTTTCCTTCAGGAAACCCCCAGCAATCTTTCAGCAGCTACAATGAAAGGACAAGGCCCATTTTATTCCACCCTCTTTAGCAGTCTGTGAATACAACTGAGGGCTTCTAATGTTCTGTGCAACTGGGAGTTATCCCACCTTGCTAGTTAGCCTGGAAAATGCCTCCAAAGTGGGCCATATCCTCCTGCAGGGCATAGTGCTGTATCAGTCCTCAAAGTCAAGTCCTCAGCGAAACAGATCTACTATTTCATGGATGTTATGGCCAGGAAGGACTATTCAACCACCTAGTCCCACCTCCTGCATTGCATGAAACATTAAATTTCTCCCTCAATCCCACTTCAAATCCAATCGCTCCTAAGGACATGTCAGAAAATGTTTGTCCCAGAGGTGGAACTCCTGTGTTACACAGAGAGCACTGATGCTGTAACATGATGGAGAGCTGACCACCTGTGACCAGAGCCCCAGCACATGGATGAGTACCAGCATACCTGATTTGGAGAAGGGAAGAACCTGCCTTCTAAAGTCCCAGCCTTATGACCACGTGGGTAAGAAATGTCACATCTTCACAAAAATCCAAAGTGCCCTCTACAACCTCCAAGCTTTGACTGTCCCACAGAGCATCTCTGCTGCTGAGAGCTTCTGTAGCTTCTGAGAAGGGCAAGAAAACCCCAACAGAAACCCAACCCAAATATATTTGGCCAACATGTCAGTTGCACTAAATCCTGGCTTAGGCACCTGAATCCTCGTGCACATGGCACTCACAGACACCGAGCACAGAGCCAAGAGGGTGTAAGCACATTTGTGGAAACACAAGCAATTCTGTGTTCTCTGTGACAAGATATAAAGGTTTGTTCCAGTAGAGTGCATCTCCAATATTTGTTTGCTATTTATGTTGAACCCCAGTGGAAAACTGCAAAAGAATGTCTGTATTAGGAAAAATGTAACTACATAAATATGGAGGG
>VZTB01012118.1:0-13117 GCA_013397245.1 Thryothorus ludovicianus | reverse complement strand
GGAGAGGAGAGGAGAGGAGAGGAGAGGAGAGGAGAAAGACTAAGTAAATAAGGAGTGCATGCAGCTCTGCTTCATGAAGTTGAATAGCAATCCATCCACTGCTTTTTTTTATTCAGAAAAAGTTTGTTTTTTCCTTCAGACTGTTCTGTCATGCTTCACACAGTATTACAGTGACCATTACTGTAACCATCACTTTTGCTAGATGAAAGAGCAATACAGGATTTTATCACTGAGAATATAATAGACTAAAAATATTAGGAAAAAATCCAACTGAAACAAAATGAAACAAACAAAAAGACCCCAACATCCTTTCAATTGCTAAGCATCTTGCATTGTTTCCTGCCTTAGGTGCTGTTGAAATCTCTCTGAACATCCTGCCCTCTCCATTCACCTTCTTTCAATTGACAAGGCAATTTTGCACAATTTGACTACACAGGATCTTTTTGCTTCTGCTTATTCACTCTCCTCATTTTCTGGACAGAAACGAAACATGCTAAAGTATTGTTTTCTCTTAATACTGTGCTTGACAATCTCCCCAGCATAACAAACATGTAGTGTTATGACTACTGAGCACTTTATTATCTGCTATATTATAGCAAAGAATAGCACCACAAAACATTCTTGCCCTCACATTCATATTCACAGCTCCTGTGCCTGTGTCCCTCCTTTATGTTTTCTTTCTGAATTGCAGCTGGACAAAGGAAGAAAGGTAACAGCTTTGTATTTCTAAGAGAAATGAGTGTACCAGGAGGCTCCCAGGATCTAAATCATAAATTGGCTGGGAAAGGACAAGTAGATAGTAGCATGAACCTGCATTTCTTATGCTTCTTTAGCTTGGGACAAGGAGAGGCAATCCTTACTGTGCCAGGATGCTTATCTGCTGTAACAGGAGCAGTAAGCAAACCTCCTTTCTCCATTCCCACTTCTCTGAATACTGTTAGAAGTGCCTCGTGGTTCCTGACACTGAAAAGAAAGGATATTCAGAAACATCAGGTATGTCTGCCACACAGAAAGCTGAGTTTTGTCCAAGTCTGATGGGTCACCACGATCACTCCTGCTGGCAGCTGCTGGGTGGTGCCACACCAGTGCCCAGCCACGCAGCAGGGCTGGTGCACAGCAGCAGGTGCCACAGGGTGACCCCCACACCAGGAAAGCTCCAGCACCTCCCTCCATTCCAAACACAGCTGAACAGTGCCCAGCTCCCCCTTGAACTGAAGGGCTTCGTTCTCCCAAGTGCTTTCACCCAGAGTTCCTCTCCTGCCCGTTCCTGTATAGGATTCCTTATACCCCCATCTTGTGGGCTTGAACTGTTCTAACAGCATTTTAGTGCGGATGGAGGACAGTAGCAAATTAAAAAACAACAGGCTCTGCCTTTTGAGAAGAAAGAAGAAATCCCACCCATCTCTGAGGGGATGTAAAGGGAAACTATCTATTGCCAGCTATTGGAGGACAGGTCCTTTTTGGATAGGAGTTTCTGACTTTACAAGGTCTTGGAAAAGAAAAAATAAATATTTCATAAAATATTTTTAAAACACTTCAACAATTAAAAAGTTCTTCATATTGCATTTCAGGACTTTTCTTGCACTTTTAAATTAGTTTTAAACAAAACTGCCAACAGTATTTGTGAGGTTAACAAAAATTCCTTTTGCTGCCAATGTACAAAAAAAAAATCTAAATGTTTGTTCTCAGAATAAAACTGGTACAACCTAAGTACGTGACAACTAGAGTATAAAAAAACCCACCATACACTCTCACCCTGTCATTCCCAACCAAGAGTAGCCAATTTGTGACAATTAGCACACTGTGCATTCCACAGTTCATGTGGCCCTTCTCGGGGCTGCCAGGCAGACTCTGGGTGGCTGTTTGCATTAGCACTTATCAACAGCGCTGACAGGAGATGCCGGGCGTCAGCAGACACCTCCTCAAACATGCACGAGTTTGGCTGCTGTTTCTACCTGTCAGCCACTTCTCAGTGAGCCCTTATCAGGAGGAAGAACACTTAATCACAGCTCTCCAACAGCTAATATTAAAGGAGAAGACAGGATGACTTCTGGCAAATTAAAGTCAGCTGAATTTATCACCCTTTCCCTCATGGCCACACTGTTTCCCACACCAGTGTGGGATAGTTTTAACCCTTTGCTGTAAGATAACCACCAGGTATTTTTTCTCCCTTTTCAATTGTTTTTCCCATGAAAGGCTGGGGTTAGTACAGAATGAGCCTGCAGAATTTTAGCGAGCTAATGCAAGATCTTGTATCTCAATCCATAATTTAACTAACACTGAATACTTACTACAAAGGTATCCCTACACAACATACTAAAGGTATAAAATTTCTAAGCAGCACTACATTCTGAAAGATATTCACCATATTATTTACTTAGTAGCTAAAAATTGCCCTTGGATGCATCGGAGATGCCTTAACACAGAAATATTTTAAATATAAATATCTATATATAAATAATGCATAATAAGATCTCAAGGAAATATAATATATAGATATAAGATCTATAATGCAACATTTTATGGAGTAGTTAAATGAGAGATGAAGTCCTTCAGGGGCTATGGTACTCAGACATGATGCCTTTACAGATTTTTAAAAGGTTTCAATTTTCTTCTTTTAAGAAAAGAAGAAAACCCGCACATCTAAATGTGACCTAGAACTCATTTTCCTTCAAAAACTTCATAGAAATTTATGACAGCAAAAATGCCTACGAAATTCTACTTCTTCCTTCCTTTACTACTCCTATCTCAAGATTAAAAGCCTGATCTTTCCCCCAAACCTCATTTTTCCACTCATATTTTCAAGAAATTAGTGCCTCAACAGTGTGACAAATGTACTTGTGAGAAGTGTGAATGACAACAGCCAGGGAGCTGGGTTCAAACTCTGATAAATCAGTCTGAGAAAGAAGATTCCTGGACATGCACAGAATTGTCAAACCCATTTTCTTCTTGAATCCATTAGCAGACCTGAATAAAATAGTTCTGACAAACACAGCATGTTCTGACTGACCACAAAAAAAATTCAACACTGAAATGCGATCTGAAGGCACTCCCAGAGCTGTATGGAAAATAAACATTTTACAGCAAGGTTTGCACTGGACTGACAGAAAAATAGAGGTAAACTATCAAATCACAGCAGCCACATGCTCTGGATTCTGTAGTTTTGCTTCTCAGCATAAGCACTGCCACTGCATACCAGAGATGTGATGAAAGGATCAGGGTGCACATCTGGGAAGTGGGGCTGTGCCAGCCCCGAACAGCCTCTCTGGGGCTTGGCTGCCCTGTACCCTGCAGTGCCCTCCCACTGCAAACAGCAGCTTGCTGTGATTTGTTAGCAGGGAAGTCAAAGGAGAGGGAGGAAGCTGTTCTATTCTGGCAGAAATAAAGCTTTTCTGATTTTCTTGTCCTCAAAAACCCAACACATCTGAGGCTAGTGCTGCAGCAGTGATGACTAACCTGGACAGCTGCGACACTTCTGCTTACTCAAAAGGAACCAAGAATTGCCATGAGAAAAACCACAGCAGATCAGCATATACAAGCATACTGAAGAGGAGCAAGATTAATTTTAAATAGGGCTAAATACTTAAACAAAAGCAAATAACACAGACAATAAGGAAAACTGAGTATATATTAACATATTCATGCCACACTGTACCTCAACACTACACCCAGAGCCTTTCAATTTTATTGATTTTATTTGGTAGCTGTGTCACATAGAAAGCAATGCACACAAGCTCAGGAACTCTTCAAGTTAGCATTTCACCAAAGTAAAAAGAAAACCTTAAGTTTGCACCTTCTCTTTGACACAAAACAAGGTATATCCCTGTAGGACATGCTGCAGTAGGAACTGGTGTGGGTTTTAGCTAGAAAATGAAGCCCCTGAAATTCAGGTCTGTGTGTCCAGACGCAACACAGGCAGAAGAGACTGGAGAGCTGGACCCCACTCCAGTCAGAGGTGGTGACTGTGCTCCAGATGGCCACATGTCCTGTGACATTTCACTCCCGTACAAGACTGCAGCTGGAGAAAAACAAGGCACTGTCTTGTTCTTTTGGCTATCAAACTCAAGAGCTGTGCAGAACATCACAGAATGTTTTGGATTGGGAGGGACCCGAAAGATCATTTCCAAACCCTCTTCCATGGGCAGGGATGTCTTCCACTGCAGCAGGTTGCTGGTCCATGGATACAATTCCCTCCCTTCCTTAGGGGATCCTAAGCACATATCCTGATCCCTGTGGAGTGTGCTCTGGAGTACCAAGTGCTCCAGGACAGGCACTCCCTTTTCCCCTTACCTTTATCTGGGGCTCTGCACACAGAATATACACACCTTGCTAAACAAGGGGTGTGACAGGGGGTGTCTCATTCCAGAGAGAGCCCCAGTGGTCACAACAAATAAACAAACAAACAAAAAAAAAATCAAACAGAACCACTGTTCCACAAAACATGCCAAAGGATGTTCCTTCAGTACAGCACCAAGGGAGACCCTCTAGCCACAGCTCCACAAACTTACCCCAGGTGAGAAAGCACAGTTCAAATTCTGCTGCAAGGCAGACATTGGATTTGAAATTTGATTTCTTCCTTCTAATATTTTACTTATCAAGGTAAGAACATTTCAGTTTGGGGGTCACTGAAATGCAATGATATGCCTTATAAGGAAGTATTTTTAAAGCACATTGATACAATAGCCATGGAACTGTATCAGCAGTGCAAGAAAAGCCCACACACTAATATTCACATCTTTTATTCATATATCTTAGTGAGACTAAAAGCTCACATACTTTCAGGTTCCCTTAAGTATAATGTGGGATATGTATGAGGATGAAGATTGCAGGAGTTATGACTGTTCTCAGGTCCCTGGCTATATTAAAAAATACTAATGGCTCTGGAAGAAGACTTCCTATGAACATAGCACTATTTCAAAGTTTTTCACATATTCTGATGTAGATTTGATTAAATAGCCAGAAAAGAGTTATCAGGTTGGGCAGCTGTATTGTTTTCCTTGGGATGGTTTGAAAGGTATTGCTGTGCCCATTTTCTTTTCACTCATGCTGCGTGCATGCAAGAAACAGAACAACACTAAAAGGAAGTACTATCCTAAGAGCTGTGGAAAGGGAGGACAACTCCCTTCAACCAAACAACATATTCATCAATCATGCAAAAGACTTTTTTTTGGGCTTTTCTTCTATTTGTATGGCAAGTGCTGCCTTTTTGGCACAAAACTCATCCCAAGGGACTATACAGAGCATCCTCAGGTTTCTGCTTCAGCCAGCAGCACAAACCAGCACTGCACTGCATAAAGGAGACTCCCACCAAAAGAATCTACGTGATGCTACTGACTTTGCTGCTCATGATCATGTTCCTGCTTTTTGGGACATAAGGAAATAGCAATTGTGCAGCCATCACAATCTTGACTTCAGATTTCTAACCTGTTTTTAAACATAAGATGGACCAAAGACTAGGCCTAAAATAGTTAATGAGTTTCATTCAAAAAATGTGGATGTGTTGAACTGCTGCTGTATTTTTCAACTGAGAAAATTTCTCATTAGGTACTATTGAAAAAACCACTAGCCTCAATGAAGAAGCTACAATGACTCCAGAGAGCATTTTTAATGCTTAAGAGTAGACTGAATGTGATTTTGAGCAGTCACTACAAAAATTATTTTAATAGTGTGCTGGGCTACTGAACTCCAGACCTCATTCAAAAGGCACAGACAGCCCCTAAGAATTTCAATTATCAGTGGTACCTGTGGCACACATGCAAGCAACACTGAGTTTACTTATCCACTGCAGCCAATGAATCTGATGAAGCTGATTAAATAACTCAGGGATTCCTAGAGAGAATGAATCCTGAATGACGTTATACAGCTACAGTTTCACCTAGGTAAAACAGAGTAATAGGCAGAAACAAGCCTCTAGCAAGTTTGAGAATGACTTTTGTTGTCATTCGAAGTACCATTAAATGATGGAGAGCTGGCATTATTTATTAACTGGGTTGCTAATTTAAGAATATTGCTAGAGAGCACCCATAAGACCAAATGTTTGTACATAAATATAGCACTGTAAGTGAGGAGTTTCATTTTGAAGGAGGTTCTTGCAATGCTAATCCATGGTTTCCACTTAGAATTAAATCCTTTCTATGCAGAAACCCTTGTTATTAATATGCACAAAGTGCTCTTAAGTTGCTTATAAAATACCTATTAGGAAATGACACCGTTCAGAAAAAGAGCATACAAGCTGTGCTAGAAAGGAAGCTACTGATACTATTGTTCAAGGCAGAATTAGCAAAGGTATTCATGGCTGGAGCATTCCACCGAGATGAACAGTTCCCAGTGCACTTTTTCCTCTATTCTCACAATGCACATTTCTCACCCTGTCTGCCAGAATTCAGATCTGTTTTAGTTACAAGACCATCTGCTTTTTGAAAGGCTTTTTTTTTTTTTTTGATGACAGATGGATGAGGTTCAAATTCCTGTTTTAAACCAGCAATGAAATGTTACAATTCATTGTCTCTGCTGCTTACTGTCTTGCATTAATTACTTGAAAGGAAGAACTCTCACGGGGAGGGACAATTTTCCAAATGTATACAATTTTTAAACCAAAGTAGGCATATAAAATAAATTTCTGATGCTTTAACTACAAATAGCCTAGCTTCAGGTTTGTAACCTAGTTCTGTAATCCTGTATTGGCTCAGGTCTCTCTTTCATGTCCCAGAATAAAGGAATGTGGAAGCAGAGGGAGTACTTTAAGAAGCTATCTACCGTGTTATAAGCATCATATTTTCCCCTCCAGAGTCTCACAATATCATCTGGCTCTTTCAAAGTCTTAGTTCTTCAAGTCTAATGTTTGCAGAAGACACTCGCTTACTTTTAAAAGTTCAAAAAAAACCAAACCAATAAAAAACCAAAAACAGTAGAATTCTAACCCCTAATATTAAAAGAATAAATACATTAAAAGTTGGTAGATGGACATATGGGTTTTGCTTTAAATCTTTCTTGTTTAAAAAAATCTCTCCATTTTTATTTCCCACTTAATACCATTTTGCAGTGCTAAGTTTGGAACAGCAAACAAACTTCCAGGCTACCACTAAAATGTAGTAAAAGAGTCCTGACTAATACCATGCCAGCAGGTCTGGCAAGCCTTGATCTGCAAGCCATAAATCCCCCAGCCACCAGCTCCCTGGTACATATCTCAGGAGAGGGAAAGTGTTGGGAAGTGCATCACTGAGAACAGCAGGATTTGGGGGCCCCTTTGCTGATCACAGCTGAATCGGGTTTGTGCCCTGGTTCCAAATCAATATCATGACGTTGCCCTCAGACTCAACACTGCTTTCCTGCCCCATGGTCAGGGACTGGGATTAACCACCAGCCCCTGCCAGGCATGCACACAGCCCCAGATGGGATGCATGCCTGGATCAGGGAGAGCTTCAGGCAGAGCCCCATGTTGGCTACCCCACTGTAACAGGAGCCACAATCTGCTGCAGACAGGGCATGGAGAGGATGGGAGCCAAAGAACAAATCATGGAGCAAAATGCTAACCAGCCCTGTAGTGCACATCCCCAGGTTGTGCCACAGACCCATTCCACCTGTGGGAACAGTGAACTACGTGCCACGTTTGCATTGCTTTCTCAGCAGTAAATGAGGAATAGGGTGCCCCTGGAGCTGCAGGCGCCGGCCCCACTGCGCTCCAGCCTCACAAACACACACTGCCAGGAAGGGCCACGTCCGGATCCCAAACAGGCACAAACACCACAGAAAAATCCAGCCCAGATCAACAACATTTGGAATCTCTGTCCTTTATTATTCGTTCACTGTGGCTCCTTTGTAGGCTTCAGTCTTGGCTTCAATGAAGCAACTGTTTCGAGAAAAAGAGAAACTCTAAGAAGCAGGGGAAGCGTGACAGCAGATACAGAAGTGAAAAAATATCTAACAAGTGTTTTGCTCCAGTTACTTCTTGATTTCACAGAAAAATCAAAAGCAGATGCTTTATTTACTGTTCCCATAGTACTGTTTACTGTGCCTTCATCTATTTCCTGAAGTTATCCCCATTTTCCCCCTCTCATTTACTAATAAAAGAAATGAAAGACACAAATAATATAGACATGGAAAAGAAACAGAAGAAACAGACAGATGAGACATTTTTCATCATGTTAAAAATAATTCTCAAGACAAAGTCCCTACTAGCCATATTCTTCTCTGAGTGTAAATACCATAATTACTCATCACAATGAATACAGTCTAGATGCTTCCAAGCCTTCTAGAACTACTACCAGGTTTATGAGTTTGGGGATTTTTTAGTCTTTTTAGAAAACCCACCCTTAACCCAAGAAAGAACATTTTAATTACACAAGTATTTTCTAGCACTGCTGTGATGATTGCTCAAAGTCACATCCACTCTGGAGCTATGACCATACTCCATGTGGTTTTTTTAAATCTTAATTATTTTAACAGAAAAAGAATATACCAGAAACAACCTCTGTATTGAAGACATTTGTCCTGAAGTCATATTGGATCCAAAGTAGTCAGGACTATATATTACAGGAAAAATTAATTTAAAATTAAGATGGCAATAAAAATGGTACAGAGAAAAGCATTTGAACATTACTGACAAACCTGACTGATGTAACATTTTCCTTACTTTATGTCTCATCACCAAAATTCCAGCACTGATTTTTTTTTTTTTTTCCCAAATGCTGGGATATGCCAAAGGGTAATTTTAAAATAACCCAATACAAGATGTTACTGACAGATACCTGCTGCATTTTACAACATTTGTTTGTGTATCATACTGCCCCACAAGATGTTCCTCTGAACCTGAGTGGCACTGACAGCCCTGTATTCTGCTCCTTGAATCTCCCCAGACATTTTCAAGAGAAAATTGATAAATCATTTTTGCCTCCCTCAACACTCAAAGGCCAAATAATCTCTTGACACTTCAGCAATGGCTCAGTTCATGGCAGAAACTGAATGGGAGACTCCTGGTGTTCAGCAGAGGATAAGTGATGCTACTGACCTCTCCTAGGCTATGGCCAGCAAGCAGAAAGACATCAGGAGCATCATAGCATGCCCCTGGACCCTCCTGAAAACTAAAAACTTACAGAAATACTTCAGTCCCAAAGTTAGGTGCAAGGTTAGCAGAAAATCCAGAGAGAAAGTGGAGTGTTGGCACAACACCAGGAGGGAGCTTTGAGGGAGAATTTAAGGCCTTTCCAACAATAGATACTCTGCAGAGGAGAGTATTTATTTGGCAGTGCAGGTAGGGATGTTTCCTGAAAATAGTGACAGCTGAGAGCAAAACACCTTCAAGAGAAAATGCAGAAGGGAGGGCTTGGTCCCAGGTTCAAGCCATTGACAAAAAATGTTACAGGATATCAGACCTCATCTTAATTTGGACCCGAGGCCCAGTACATCACAACAGACTCACACCAATGTCAGCCCTGCAGGAATAACAAACACCAGCTGATCATTGGCTAGTGGAAGCTGAGCAAATAAAACTTCCTCACAAAAGCAAAGAGAAACTTCTCTATCCCAATTCCTCCATGTTCAGCCCTCATGGCTTACATTAATGGAAGGGCCCTTCAGCTTCAGATTAGGATCCAAAGTGTTTCCCTAATCACACTCCCCACTGTTAAAAATATATACTCCTGTACAGTTCCTAGCGCAAAACGACCTACCCTCTTCAAATCCATAAGGGTCCACAATCCCCTATTCAAGAGGAAGGTCAACATCCTTCTTGGAAGGAGTCCAAGATACCTTTGCAGCTCAAAGGTATCTTGGACTTTGTTCCATGAGGAACAAAGATGAAGAAATCAAGCAGTTCCTCAAGGTGCCACCTCAGGGGAGGACTGGCTGTGTTAAAACATAACATTTTTCTCCTCCTCAGAAGGTCCTGTAAATCCTTTTGAATAGAACAAGGGAAAGAAAGAAAGAAAATAACACCTCCTCAGCTCTTCATGGTGGAAATCAACACCCAGGTGGTTTCATCTTCATTTGCACCTGTCTTGAAAAGACTCATTGCCTAAGGAGAAGCATGGTGCCCTGGGGCTCACCATGAGGGATCATCCATTTATTGTGCTAGCACTGCTCAAGTCATGGCCACGGCAAATGCTGGGCCCAGCCTCTCAGGTCACTGTGATGGGCAGTAGTCTCCTTATTGACATTTCAGTGGGAAACACAGCATTTCTACAGCCTGGGGAGGAAAGGGCCAAACTATCATCTCAAAGAGTAAATAAATTTAAGTCTCCAATTAAAACAGACAGCTTTATGATCACACCAAAAATGTACTAGGGCAGTGCTGAGGGCTACAGAACTGAGGCTACAGTGAGTGGTAAATTAATCTGCTCCAGCATGAAAAAATAAGGAGGAACATGGGACCTCTTTATCACAGCTCGCTACAGTGTGTCAAGATCCAGGAGCTACTAAAAACTACATCTTGGAGCACGGAAGAATAAGAGTAAAAAGAGTCCTGCAGTATTTGCTTTTACAGGCCATCCACCTCTCTCAGGGTGTTGCACTCTTCAGAAGAATATTTTGCAAAATTTACTTAATATATATATGTAAATGTTGGAGAAATAAAGAAATGCTCTTAGTGCCAAGTCTCTTGACTTGCCAGGTGTGAGAACTAATCCAGACTGTTGAAGTAAAGATGTTCACACATATATGTACTTTGTAAAATATTTTTCAAAAAACAAGGTCAAGCTTAAAAGATCAGGAAATTGGGCATTTGTTCAGGATGCAGTTTCTTCCCATACAATTCAAGCAGCTCACAAGAACATCCGTGACACAAGTATCCCATCACAGGATGGGCAAAGATTACAGTTATCCCAGAAAGAAAGGAAGGAAATTAATAAAAAGGAGGCATTAGCTGATAAAGAAAAGCCATAAATTAGGATGTTTCCTTTGATTTCCAAAGAAAAGTGAAAGTAGAAGAGAAATGCAGAAACTATACAAGCCAGAGACAACAAAAGAACAAAGAGAGAAAGCAGTCCTGAGAACAACATACTGGCAAAATCTGTAAAGAAAAAGAATTCTGACTCATTTAAATGACTGAGAGAAAGTCAAAGTTGTTTATCAGGTCCATCTGTTTTGCTTACGCACACAGGCACAGGAAAGACACGGGGCAGATACCTTAGGCATGCTATCAAAGAAAGTCAATTTCCAACTTGGACACTTAAAATACAAACACCCAACATAAATATATATGCAGAGATAAGGACCAAGAAGGAAAACTTGAAGCAAAAGATACCAGGAGCGCGCACACACACTCCCCACCACATTAAAAAAAATAATAATTTGAAAAACAGAAGTGAAAAGAAAAACACCCTCTGAACATGCAAGTTTGGTAAGTGATGAGCATGTAATGCAACTAGCCAAATATACGTAGTGAATATTCACAGCAGCAGGAAAATACCAATAAATAGCCATAGAGAATCACAGGACTCCCTTTAACCCCATCATTTTTATAGGGTTGTTCAAGATCAAGCTGAAAAGTGGTATCAGGGAGGGAGAGGTATAGTAGTGACAGGTTGATGAAGCTCAAGCTGCTCAACAGCTTTCAACTCCAGCTAACCCAGCTACTGCAGCTGTTCCCATTGAGCTCCTAAAATCACTGTACTGTGCTGTAGCAAAACTCCAGCTCACTGCTGAGAATCCACGAAGTCCAGCCAAGGCTGGGAAACTAACACATGCTGCAGCTCTGCCCCACCACTCAGCCATTTTGAGATTAGGTTGCCTAAAAAAAACCTATTTCATCTGATATAACCAAACTGGTCAAAATCAGTTATGTGCAAAAACAAGAATCAACCCACAGTGAATGCCAGTCACAGCTGGCATGTGTGAATCAACTGACCCCCAAAAAATCTACTACTGGAAAGTGTTCACAGATTAAAAACGACCATAAGGCAAATTTCTACTGAACTACATCCACCCTCTTCCAAATAAAATTAATGACGTGAATAATCAACTGTGGAAAGAGTTTTTTGAAAAAATATATCCTTAAAGCAGATACAAAAGGTTGTAGTGTCAGTAGCCAGACATAGAGGGAAAGACTGAGACACCATCTTCCCAGACACCACTTCAAAGCTTTGCTATCTCCCAGCTTTGGCTAGAAGCAAAAGCCCAAAGGGGAGGTAATTTTCAAGTCCTAAAACTACTTTTAAAAAGTGATTCAGATTCAAAGAAGGTGTCTTACAGAGAGTCAGAGTCTGTTCCTCAGAACTACAAACACAGCAGTAAGGTGAATTTAAACACAGCCTGAATCAAGACAGCCAATAATGAATGCAAAGCATGGTCAACAGAAACAGCTTCAAACATTTGAGCTAACAGCACCACAAAATCTGATGACAAGGTAACTCTACTGGTCAGATCTCAAGATGAGAGGAGCAGGTTGCTGGCATCACCTACCCAAGAGGCAAGTAAGAGTACAATCCCTCCAGGGGAACAGATTGCAACTACAAACCTCAGCATGTTTATTGTCCGAACAGGACCTGGTCATCAATTCAAGTGACCGTTACCAATGTACTGACACTGCTCTGCTGACAATGATTCCACATGCAGCTTCACATCGACATGGATGTGAACAATTCACATTCTNAAAGGTTGTAGTGTCAGTAGCCAGACATAGAGGGAAAGACTGAGACACCATCTTCCCAGACACCACTTCAAAGCTTTGCTATCTCCCAGCTTTGGCTAGAAGCAAAAGCCCAAAGGGGAGGTAATTTTCAAGTCCTAAAACTACTTTTAAAAAGTGATTCAGATTCAAAGAAGGTGTCTTACAGAGAGTCAGAGTCTGTTCCTCAGAACTACAAACACAGCAGTAAGGTGAATTTAAACACAGCCTGAATCAAGACAGCCAATAATGAATGCAAAGCATGGTGAACAGAAACAGCTTCAAACATTTGAGCTAACAGCACCACAAAATCTGATGACAAGGTAACTCTACTGGTCAGATCTCAAGATGAGAGGAGCAGGTTGCTGGCATCATCTACCCAAGAGGCAAGAAAGAGTACAATCCCTCCAGGGGCACAGATTGCAACCACAAACCTCAGCATGTTTCTTGCCTGAACAGGACCTGGTCATCAGTTCAAGCAACCATTACCAACGTACTGACACTGCTCTGCTGACA
>VZTB01012116.1:154-12047 GCA_013397245.1 Thryothorus ludovicianus | reverse complement strand
TAATTAATATAATATAATATAATTAATATAAATTTTATATATTATTATTGAAATACTACTACTACTACTACTAGTACCAATAATAATTAACACTATTATTGGAATTTTACGGGCTGAAAAAATCCCATTTCATTCCTTGTTTTCCAAGGAATTTGCTCTCGGGACAAGCTGGGTTTCCCAGGATTTGCCTTTGGGACAAAGCTGGCCCAGCCTCCTTGTCCTGGTTTTAGGTGCAGCTGATCATTTTAACCAAGAACAGCTCCAGGTTTTCCCGGGAATCCACGGAAAGCTCCGTCCCGTGAGAATTCCCTGCAATCCACGCTGGATCCCCCCCGGAGCCGGTCCCTCCTCCGGGAGGGGCCACATCTGCCCACAGCTGGCTCCCACAGCTGGCTCCCACAGCTGGCTCCTCGCTCCCCAGCAGTTGTTTGAAGCCAGGAAAGAATAAGCAGGAGCCCATCCCATTCCCGCCGTGCAGAATCCATGGATTTACGGCCGCATCCCATAAAACCAGGCCATGAAATGCCATCTGTCACCGAGGGAATGAGCAGCTCCTTGTTCGGCACCTCCTGGCCGCGTTCCAGGGGCAGGACAAGGATCCATTGTAGCCGCTCCCAGGTTGTTCAGCTCCAGTCCCCACCTTCCTTGTTCCCAGCTTCTCCTTTCATTCCATTCCCACTCCTTTGGAATGTCCTTGTTGCTGGAGAATCCAACAGAAAATTGGGTTTGGTCACGTTTTTTTTTTCCTTGGATCCATCGCTGTCTCCCAATTCTTTGCTTCCGCTGATGTCTCCATCAGAATCTGGGATCTGACTGAATTCCCATCTCTTTTTTTGGGATTAAAGAATACAAGCACTGCCCAATCTGATGGGTCATGGAGGGAGAACAAACTCCGTATCCACATAAAGAACCTGGAATTTATCCAGGATGAAAGGAATTCTGTCCTTATAGCACCACCAAGAGAGGGAAAAAAGGGAAATCGGGATCCCAAGTGGCTGAGTTTGATCCCTGTTTTCTCTCCTCTCCATCCTCTCAGAAAATTCAAGCTATCAAGGAATTTGCCTGGAATTTCTGGAGTGCAGGTTGCACCCGGGATGCTCCAGAATTAGGGAAATTTTTGCTTCATCCTGCTGGTGACCTGATTGTTCATCTGGATTGCCCACGGCCTGGAATTTGGTGGGGTGGGATCTGCCCTTGGGATGCCCTGGAGCAGCAGGATCCAGGTCCTGTTCCAAGTCCCATTCCTGTGACAGGCGCTGGTGTCACCCTGGAATTCCTGGACACGGGGCTGGGGGAAGGACCTGGAGCTGCTGAAGGACTCGGGGGAAAACTGGAGCTTCCACCTTTATCTTGGGAAAAGGAAAATGTCTGGATATCCAGGATAAATCAGTGTCTCCCTGGGTGTGATTCCAGACTTTTCCTCCTCTCACAGGATCCCGGGATGGTTTGGGTTGGGATCCTAAGGATCATCCATCCCACCCCTGCCATGGCAGGGACACCTCCCACTGTCCCTGGGTGCTCCAAGTGTCCAACCTGGCCTGGGACACTTCCAGAGGTCCAGGGGCAGCCACAGCTGCTCTGGGAATTCCAGCCCAGCCCCTCCCAACCCTCCCAGCCAGGAATTCCCGCCCAATATCCCATCTAAATCAATTCTTTCCACTCAAAGCCATTCCCTGTGTCCTGTCCCTCCATCCCCTGTCCCCAGTCCCTCTCCAGCTCTCCTGGAGCCCCTTCAGGCCCTGCCAGGGGCTCTGAGCTCTCCCTGGAGCCTTCTCCTCTCCAGGGGAACATTCCCAGCTCTCCTAGCCTGGCTCCAGCCCTGCAGCAGCTCTGGGATCTCTGCAGCAGCTCCAGGTCCTGGTGCTGTTGGATCCCATCCCCAATCCTCTGTCCCACCCTTGGGATCAGCCTTGGGGCAGAGGAGGGCTCTGGGCTGGGCACATCCAGCCCCTGATCCTTGAATATCCCAAATCCTTCCCTCAGGGTTCTCCATCCATTCTCCACCCAACTCGTGTTTGTGCTTGGGATTGTTCCCACCCGGATCCAGGACCTCGCCCTTGTTGAACCTCGTGAGATCCCTCACAATGAGATTTCTGAATTCCCACCTTAACTGCTGCATTCTTGTGCATATATCCACATCCTATTCCCAAAAACCAGGAATAATTCCTGTAACTTGGGAATAATTCCTCTGAAATCAGTGGCATTCTCAGGCACACTGGGATCGGGGCTCCTTGCTGCCGTTTGTGCCGAGAGCTTTTCCCTCCAACCTCCTTCAATGCTCTCTTGTCCACTTCCCATTTCAATTTAGCCCCCAAATCCTCATTTCCTTTCCCATTTTTCCCTCTGGGCATTCCCAGGGGCAGGGTCTGCAGCAGGATCTGCGGGATTAACCCGCTCCAGCTTGGACTCTGCACAAAGGGGCTGCACAAGCTCCGGGAGAGCCCGGACACAGATCCTGGACTCAAAGCATTCCCCGGCTCCCTCGGACCCCGGGAAGGTCTCCTCTGTCCGAGAGTTTTTCCCTGTGGCTTCCAGCACACACATAATTTTTGGGAACGAGGCCCCAGGGCCCTGCTGCAGCGGGGAACTGTTTTGATTGTAACAGGCTTTGATTCAGAGCAGCCAGAAATTATTTATTTTCCTTCAGCTTCCCTCCCCCCCGGCATTCCCAGTCGGGATTGAGGAGCTCTGTTTGCCCGGGGGCCTGGGATGAGCAGAGGGACCCTCACACCAAACCTTGCATTTCAGATGCTCCGAAATTTGTCCCCTCTCCTATTCCCTGCAATCTGTGCTGGAAGGAGGGAATGGGAAGCCCAGGGAAGTTGGTCTCTTTGTAGGGAATCTCCCTGCTGGGAGTGATTCCCCTGCAGGAATGACAAGGAATTCCACGTGATCCTGACATTCTTGCTGTAAATCAGTGGAAGATGAGCAAGGCCCTTCCCTCTTTCTCAGTTTCCAGAGTATTTTGGGTGAAAATGTGCCCAAGGAGGGGCTGCTGTGGCTGGAGGGAACGCCNGACTCAAAGCATTCCCCGGCTCCCTCGGACCCCGGGAAGGTCTCCTCTGTCCGAGAGTTTTTCCCTGTGGCTTCCAGCACACACATAATTTTTGGGAACGAGGCCCCAGGGCCCTGCTGCAGCGGGGAACTGTTTTGATTGTAACAGGCTTTGATTCAGAGCAGCCAGAAATTATTTATTTTCCTTCAGCTTCCCTCCCCCCCGGCATTCCCAGTCGGGATTGAGGAGCTCTGTTTGCCCGGGGGCCTGGGATGAGCAGAGGGACCCTCACACCAAACCTTGCATTTCAGATGCTCCGAAATTTGTCCCCTCTCCTATTCCCTGCAATCTGTGCTGGAAGGAGGGAATGGGAAGCCCAGGGAAGTTGGTCTCTTTGTAGGGAATCTCCCTGCTGGAATGACAAGGAATTCCACATGATCCTGACATCCTTACTGTAGATCAGTGGAAGATGAGCAAGGCCCTTTCCTCTTCCTCAGTTTCCAGAATATTTTGGGGTGAAAATGTGCCCAAGGAGGGGCTGCTGTGGCTGGAGGGAACGCCAGCAGCATCCCAGCCCTTGGATTGGGATCTCGGCCATTCCGTCGCTGTGACCCCAGGCCTGCTGCAGCTTGGCTGGATAATGGGAATTCTGGGAGTAGAGGATCCCTAAAGTCCTTCCCAGATCAGCTCTGTGATCCCGTGGCTGTGTTTAATTAATCCAGCTTTAATTGGGTCTCTCTTGGGAGCCACTGATGATCCCACACGAATCCCGAGGGAGTTTGTGGAGCTTTGCAAAGTGGCTGCTCCTTCTTTAATGCTCCCAAAAGTTTGGAAGGGGATTTTTTAAAAGTTTAAATTATTTATTTATGAGATGTTAACTGATTTATTTTTATTTTTAATTTAATAACTATGTTCCGCACTGCAGATTTTTAAATTAATGATACAAAATGATTCAAATTTGTGAAGAATAAGAATAAGAATAAGNAGAATAAGAATAATAAAAATAAGAATAAGAATTATTAATTTATGCTCTAAATTCTTTATCTTGTTATATATATATTACTATATATAAAAATTTTGAATTCTAAATTTTTCACTTTGTGATATAACATACATTTATTTAATTACACATTTATAATTTTAATGCTGTTACTCAGCTTTGGAAGCTTTTTCCATGGCCTCAGGTCAAATGCAGTGGATTTTTGGGGCTCAGTCTCTGTTAGCACAGAAATCCTGAATTTCTCTGTGTTTAGGGTCCTGACAGGCTCGATGATGTCATCAGGGATGGGCTGTGGCCTTTTCCCTGGATGTGACATTGGAATTCGTGGCTGGAATGACAACGACAAAAAGCCAACCTGATCTCTCTTGTCCTTGAGGGAAAAACGGCTCCCGGTATCAGAGGAGGGTGAGACCCCTCCTTCACATCAGGAATTCTGGCTGATCCAGGGAATTCCGGTTTTCCCTTTACAGCAGCACAACTCTGACATCTCAGCAGAAATTCTGGAGTGGGAAAAATCCAATATTCCAACTTCTCCTCCTGCTGAGATGGGATCAAACATGACAAACTCCAAAATTCCAAATATGGAGTGGATTTGGCCGTGGGGATTTCTGTGGCCGTCACTGCCCTGCTCAGGGAGGCTCCAAACCCTCCCTCGGCCCAGTTTGCCAACTGGGAGAGGACTTGGAGGGAATCCTGGGACAACCAAAACCGGGATCTCTCATCCCACAGCACCTCCATCCTGGAATGACTGAGGAGCAGGAGGAGATCCACAGCCTTCCACCCTCCCATCAGCTCCTAAAAGCTAAAATCCCATTCATGGATCCTTTCCTTTGCAGTTTGCTCCGTGGGATTCCTTCCAGAACATTGGCAATGACTCTAATTTTGGGATCCTTTCAAAATCCAGGCAGGGTTTGTGCTCTGCACAACATTTCCCTGGCTGGCAGAGACTTTTGGGGGTGAATGAAGGAGGCTACGGAGGAAAACAAAACCTCAGCTGAGTTTTGGTGACAGGAAAAGGAACAATTTATTTCTGGAGCTGCCAGGGCAGTGGTTTTTTTGGCCACCCCTCCTCTCACCAAATGGCAGAACTCATCCCTGAAAAAACACTGCGGATCTATTTCTCTTCCATTGAGAGTGTGGCTGGCATTCCTGGATGATTTATCTGCCCACTTTCATGGATCACGCGTTGGGAGTTAATTTGGGCTTGTGACAGCTGCTCAAAACTCATCCATTTGGAAAAAATTCCTGCTGTCAGATGAATGAAACCAAGCTGGAGTCTGTTTCTTGTAACGTTCAGGATGACAGGGACTCATCAGCTTCAAATGGTTTTTTTTTTCTGATTCTGGCCCAACTTTTGGGTAGTTTTTTTCTTGGGTTTCATTGGTGGATGTTCAGCTGCAGGAAATCAGAGGTCTTGAGTGGGATGGGTGCATTTACAGAACCCTGGAATGGGATGGGATGGGTTGGAAGGGAACTGAGGGATCATCCCAGTCCTACCCCTGCCATGGGCAGGGACACCTCCCACTGTCCCAGGCTGCTCCAACCTGGTCTTGGACATTTCCAGAGACTTAGGAACAACCACAGCTGCTCTGGGAATTCCATCCCGGTGTGTCCCCACCCTCCCAGCCAGGAATTCCCTTCCAATATCCCAATATCCCATCCAGCCCTGCCCTCTGGCAGGGGGAAGCCGTTCCCTGTGCCCTGTCCCTCCATCCCTTGTAATCAGACTCTCCATGTGATACTTTATCCCTTGTTATTCTTTTGACATTGCTTGGATAACACGGATAGTCCAGGAGAGTCCTTTGGCCAGAATGAATTCCCAGGATTTGCCATTGAAATATTTTACTTCTGTGTTTTTGTGTCTTTGGGTTTTCTTCTCACTCTGGGCTCTGCAAATCTTCGATGGTTGGTTTGGCTTTAAAAACATCCACACAGAGACTAAATAAACGCTTTTTAATATTGTTGTTCTTTTTTTTATTGCTATCTCCTTTCCAACTTTCTTTATTTTCCTTTGGGATTCTCTGAGGATCAGAATCATCCCAGGATTCTCTTGTTTCTGTTCTTCAGCCTTCGCTCCTTTCAGTCGTTGGCTTTGGGTGCTGGGGAGGAGCACTGGGAAGGTGACGAGCTCCAAGTCCCAGCTCCAAGTCCCAGCTGAGCCCCTTGGGAAGAGCTGGGAGAGCTGGAGGAGGTCACATCCCACATTTGAGAAGGGAATCCCCTCTGGCAGTGAGCAGGAGCCCGAGGCAGGAATCAGCTTTGCAATCAGATGTCAGATGCTCTTCCTTGTCCGATCTCGGCACCCAGACGTGCTCCATGGCAAGGTTGGGATTCTCAGGATGCTCAGGGGCCACGCCCAGGATCCAGGCTGGGAGCACCAAGCAGGATCTGCCTCCACTCCTTTTGGTGTGGAGCTCTTTGGATCCTTGATAGGCTCATGGAATCATTAGGTTTGGAAAAGGTCTCCAAGATCAAGTCCAGCTGTCCCCAGCTGATGATGTCCCCAAGTGCCAGCTCCACATGGATTTAAATCCCTCCAGGAATGGGGACTCCAAAGCTGCCCTGGGCTGGGAAACTCTTTCCAGGAAGAAATTTTCCCGAAATCCAGGCTAAACTCCTCTGGCCCAACTCGATCACAACGACTGCGCGTTCTCAGCCTCCTCGTGCTGGGAGGACATTCCAGAGGCACATTCCTGCTGTACCTCATCTCCAGCAGGACAGGAGATTCCCCAGACAATTCGGGAACAGCCTCAGCGGGGCTCAGGCTCTGAATGCTCCTGTCAGCATCTTCCCAAGTCCTGCTGAATTCCTGCTCCCCGGGGCTGTGAGTTGCTCTAAAAACCAGGAATATGAGCCGAGGTGATGCGCGATTTATGAAATCCAACACCACAACACCGCGGGAGCTGTAAAGTCCAGGGAATTCTGGAGTCCATATACACATCAACACCACGGAGCAAGGAGTCTCAGCAGGCAGATCCAGGGGAGGGAAAAAAAAGGCATCTGGACATCTTGATACCAACAAAGTGTCAGCAATTTGGAAGGAAAACATGGAAAAACATTGCCCGAAGAACTCCCTCAGCCCTCAGGAAAATGAAAATAACAAATCCTCTCCAGTTTATTAAATAAACTGTGGATGTTTTCCTGGGATTTTTCACAGTCATCTGGAATACGTTAAGGGGAAAAGAGATGTCAGAAAGTTGGGAATCGGGGTCAAATAGCAGATGACATTTCAATTTCACATCTCACTTCCTTGAACATGGAACTTATAAAAATAACCTGGATGTCGGACACGGAATGCGCCGGCACATGCAATCAGCTCTCCAAGGATTTTGGGAATGAGACACATGGATCATTTAAATGGCACCTGAGGGAGATCCGAGCAGGAGCTGGGCCTTGGGAGGAGCCTCCGCTTCAGCACTGGAGGAACTAATTTTAAATGACTGGGCCCTGGACTGAATGGCATTTTGTATTCTGGAAATGGGAATGTTTTCCATGGTTGGATAATCTCTGTCCCTGCTCCGATGTGGGCTGGATCCTGCAAGCAAAGCCACAAAGGTTTGCTCGGAAATCCATGTGGAATAGCCCAAGGGATCCAGCTCTCATCTCCTGATCTTGTTGGGCAAGAGGGATCACGTGTGGGATCTGTGGTGAGTCAAATTCCAGGCTGGTGCTGGCTGGTGGAATCCCCATTCCTGGAAGGATTGAATATCCCTGTGGATGTGACACTTGGGAACATGGCCAGTGGTTGGGAATGATCTTGGACTCGATCTTGGAGGGCGATTCTGTCCTTCTGTCATTCCAAGTCCACCATTGAGAACTCCACCCTAAATGAGTTTTCCCTTCCTAAAAATAGGGAAGCACTGGGATAATGACTTGTTCTGGAAGGGACAAAGAGCAGCCACCCGGGATCATGTGGACATTTTCATGCCTCTTGTAAATTCCCATTTTCATGGAATGAAGAGGGACAACCCTTCCCCATCTGGGATCTGCTTTGCCCCACTCACCATCCCCATGGTTCTGCTTGGAACTTCAGGAAGAGCCGAGTGCAGGATGCTTTCATGGATTTAGCAATCCAAGTTCCCTTGGATTTTTTCAGTGATGTCCCTTATGGACATCACCCGTTATCCCAATTAATGGGATTTTCCTGGGGGTGACAGGGGCTTTTGGAGGTGCAAAGGTTCTGTTTGTATGTGGAGAACCTCTGGAGAAGGGAAGGAGGGAAAAAGGGAAGAAGAATGGGAGAAGGGAAGAAGAAAGAAAAAAGGGAAGAAGGGAGAAAGAAGGGACAAAGGGAAGAAAGGAAGAATGGAAGAGGGGAAAAAGGAAAGAATGGAAGGAGGGGAGAAGGGAAGAAGGGAAGCAGAAGGAAAGAAGGAAAGAAGGAAAGAATGGAAGAGGAGAAGAAGCAAAGAATGGAAGAAGAGAAGAAGGAAAAGAGGGGAAAAGGGAAGAAGGGAAAATTGCCTTCAGACTTCATGCGAGCCATGAAAAGTGGCCCGTGCACCTGACTGACAGAAAATCATGGAATTACAGAATTGTTAACGTTGGAAAAGACCTTTTAAAATCAAGTCCCACCATCAACTCAGCACTGCCATCATTCTCACCACAATGTGTCCTCGAGTGCCACATCCACACTTTTTGGAACATTCCCAGGGATTGTGATTCCACCACTGTCCTGAGCAGTCTGTTCCAATGATTTTCCTCCTTTTCCATGAAAAAAATTCCTAATATTGAGTCTAAACCTCTTTATCTGTCTGCAATGTGTTTCCTGTGGTTTTAATCTTGAGCAAGGGAAGGGAGGGATGAAGTGGTGATGAGGCAGGTCCATAAACTGGGAGAGACACTTGGAAGAGGACATTGGGAATTCTGGCTTGCTGTTTTCCTTGACTTAGGGTTATGCTGCCTCCTAAATTCCCAGAGCTCCTGGACTGAATCCAGCACCATCCTGCAGGAGCTCAATTTGAACCTTCGCTCGTGGTGGAAACCATCAGACACGGCAGCACCTGGACCATGAAGGGAATTCATGGAAAACATTTAGGAAATTGGGAGCAGCACCCAAAACTGTTGTGGGACGTGCTGCAACCACGAGCCGATGTTCCCACTCCATTCCTTGTGGAGCCATTTCATTCCATGAGGGCAAAAGATTCCTGAATTTCTTCCCTGTGACCTCTTGCAGAGTGGACTGGGATGAGTTTAAAATTTGGATTATTTCAAGCCTAACTTCAGGCAGCTTTAGCCGAGGGGTGGAGGGTTTTGCCTCTAAAACCTTGGATGTGTTTCCCACCCCGCATCTCCTGGTGCAGCAATTGTGGCACTAACGACATTCCCATGTCTGAGATGGTAACGGGGACATTTCCATGGAATATCTGGGGCATTCCTGCCCCGTGTCCTGGCCACATTTCCAGCGATCCCAGCCCGAACAGAAGCCTCACTCTTGTGGCCATGGAGCGTTTTTCCTTCCCCGCGTTTTTGGCCGTCGAAGTCTCCGCTCCCTTTCTAAATCCGGCCCTGGGACTGGGCTCTGCAGACTTTGGCAAAGGTGAATTCCACAGGATGTGGGGCCATTTCCTCTAATTTCTCTTAAATATGGCCACTAGTTAAGTTTTACGGACTGTTTTCCCGACTCCTTTCCTGTTCTCATTTCAGGGAGCGGGAACGGCGGCGCTGCCGGTCGATCCTGCTGCAGCTGCATTTTCCCTCTCCTGCTTTCCCACTCCATGGAGATTCCCAAACCAGAAACGTCCTTAAGCCAAACTCCTTTGCTGTTGTAAAGGATCCAGCTCCTCCAAAAACGGTGATCCCTCTTTTCCAAAAGTTTCTTTCATTCCCGGTGTCTCTGCACTGGGATGTACTGGATGAGGTTTTGGTGTCTCCTCCTTCCTCAATCCAATCCCACTTCCCTCTGGAATCTCCAAGGCCAGGTTGGGCAGGACTTGGAGCAGCATGCGATAGCAAAAGATGTCCCTTCCCATGGCAGGGGGTGGCACTGGATGGGCTTTACTGTCCCTTCCCACCCAAACCATTCCCTGATTCCATGAAAACAGAAAAACCCAGGGGCAGAGTCCCATAAAACCATTGGAAGGACAACAACGTGATGTGCTCCCTAGTTGGAACTGTAAATGTTTATTTTTACTCTGACTATTTTTTCCTTTATTTCTTCTTCTTCTTCTTCCAAGATGGAATTCCCTGAATCCCAGTTCCCCACCAGTGGAAGGAGGGATGGACCTGCAGCAAGGGCTGTGCTGATCAGCCTTCCCAGAATTCCAAGGCTGGAACTGAAGGAAAAACACTCTGCAAAGGTTCCCAGGCCAAAGCCCTGGGGCAACTGAAAGCTAAATTAAAAGGGGAAAAAAAATGAATATTCCCTATTAAACCCAAACCCCAAAGCCTAAGGAAAACACTAAAAGCAATGATTAATATGACAACTGGGCAGCTTTCCCTGAAGACCTGAATTCCCATCAGGATAATCAAATTTGTCTTAAAAATGATAAATAGAGCTACCACTGACCTAAAAATGTTCCTTGATCCCACCACGCTCCAGCTCTTCAAACAGTGGCTGCTTCATCGGGAAAAAAAACCCATTTAAATAAACAAATCATATAAAACAAAACCCACAGGCCCGACACAGGATTTTTTCAACGTTCCCTCAGTCTTTTTTGGCTGTTCCGTTCCCTCCCTGGTGTCCAGGTGTAAACAATTCCCAAAAAGAGGCGTCTGTATCCCTGAATTCCAGCAAAGGTAGCGCTTTGTCTTTCTTTCCCAGAAAGGCTCTCTTTGTGCGGAGTTTCTCCACCAAACCCGGCGATGTTTGGGCCTTTTGATTATTTTTCCCCTCCATTTTTTTTTTTTTCCTTTTTTTTTCAGCATTCCCGTCTCCTTCCATCGGTGGCTCTGGATTCCTTAATGAGATTCCTCTTCCCCTGGTGCGAGGCTCTCCCCGTTCTCTTTTCCCCTGCCTGCTCCCCACAAATCCCCACAAATCCCAAATTCCTTGGCGAGGCTTTGGCCTTCATCCCCACATTCCCTGGGCTCCTTGGAGAAGGTCTGGGGGCATCAGGATTCCCCAGGAGAGCACGGAAAGGGATTTTCTTTGTGGATCAGATCCCATGGATGACCTGGAGAAGGCCGTGCTCTGCTCTTTGGGCGGCAGCATTCCCGCAGGAGAAAATCATGGAATGCTTTGGGTTGGAAGGAGCTTTAAGCTCATCCAGTGCCACCCTTGCCATGGGCAGGGACATTCCCACTGTCCCAGGTTCCTCCAAATCCCATCCAGCCTGGCCTTGGACACTTCCCAGGATCCAGGGGCAGCCTCAGCAGCTCTGGGCAATTCCAATAAATCCGTACCATGATTCCAATAAATTTGGTGCTCCAGGTGTTACCTACAATGTCCTAAATAATGCTCCGATCCAACATTTTTCTCAGGGAGGGTCCCACATGGTGGGAATGTCCAAGGATTGATTGAAGTTGGAATTTCACCTTCTGTCGTTGCCTAAACCACGGATTTTATTTTTAAAGGAATGTTCTGGACACCATCAGTCCCCGTGGGAACCTGACAAGATTTTCCATTGATCCATCTCAGTCCTAAATAGTGTTTGGATCTCCGGGATGAATCCCTGGGACGAATCCCTGGGATGAATCACCTGGGTCTTTTTTTTTCCAGCTGCCTCAGTTTCCCTGAGTGGCCACATTTTCCTGGCATTGGCGGATTAGGAACAACAATCCTTGCTCTTCCTTTGGAATCTTTTTAGGATATGAGTAATGGACCAGGGAACGGCTTCCCCCTGCCAGAGGGCAGGGCTGGGTGGGATATTGGGAAGGAATTCCTGGCTGGCAGGGTGGGGAGGGGCTGGGATGGAATTCCCAGAGCAGCTGTGGCTGCCCCTGGATCCCTGGAAGTG